>NW_021011545.1:1085810-1386209 GCF_003987935.1 Bombyx mandarina | reverse complement strand
GGTTTTAAATCTCGGTCAGGTTAAAACCACAATTCACACAATGGTTTTCAGCCGTAGTATGAAACGTTATTGATAAAAGCAAAATAAATCGAAGAAAAATCAAAACACATCCATTTTGAACGCAAGCACAAGCAGCAAGCGAAGTCTCAGTCAGTCAGATTAAAATCAGTGTTGTCAGTATAAAGAAAAATAATTACATGAAATTCATATATCGATAATTTTTTTAAATAATCGATATTGGATTTATTTCTTAAACTTTTTTTTACGAGTACACATTATATATTTTTTTAATGTTTTTGTTTTAGTTGTACATATTTAAATAACAATACAAGTTTTTTTTATTGCTTAGATGGGTGGACGATCTCACAGCCACCCTGGTGTTAAGTGGTTACTGGAGCCCACAAACATCTACAACGTAAATGCGCCACCCACCTTGAGATATAAGTTCTAAGGTCTCAAGTATAGTAACAAGTTAAAGTCCAATGGGTATGTCTTTGATGTTATTTTATGTGCTTAAAATCGATTGATTAATGATAATATTTAAAATGATTTATTTATATGTTTTTTTATATATGTACTTAAAATGTTTACTTAATACGTAAAAGGTTTTGAAGCTGGCAATATTTTTCCCGCAAAAATAAAATTCTTGTTTTTTTCAAAAGAGTTACTTTTTTTAAACTACTTATTGTAAACTGTAGTGGCGCTTATTTGGAAGAAAGTAAATGCATATTTATTTATGACAAAATTAATGCACTAAGTATTTTTTCTCTAATCTATTGTCCGCTTTGGGCCTGAAATGGGCCGTCCCCTTTATTACGTCGTCTTACTCACAAAAGTCATTCAAGAAAAGTCTGTTTAAATTATTTATATTAAATAAAAATTACAAACCTGTTATTAAGTCGAAAAAGTAATATTTGTTTTCTCTGTGAACCTGGGTAACTCGAGAAAGTACCATAGGAATGGAAATATTCAATGGTCAATCAACTTTGAGTTGCAATACCAGAAGAATAGCAGTATTTATAGTTTGATTGGCGAAAAGCGTCGTTTACGTCTTTTATTAAATTACATTAAACACGAAACGAATCTGAACGATGAAGTTTTGTTGATCAATGGGTATGATAATTTATTTGTAACTAGCTAACCCGGCAGACTTCGTAGTGCCTCAATCGATAAATAAAATACCTAAACTTTTGTATAAAATAAACTTAAAACAAACAAAAGGAATCCGTCCGACGGGGGACATATGAAAGGAAAAACAAAATTATTATTTTTATTTCATTCAGAGCATTTTCATCTACCTTTTAAACCTTTCCAACCTTCTCTGGACTTCCACAAATAATTCAAGACCAAAATTAGCCAAATCGGGCCAGCCGTTCTCGAGTTTTAGCGAGACTAACGAACAGCAATTCATTTTTATATTATATATATAGATTAAAATTTTGTTTTGAATCCTTAAAAAATACCATCAGAATATACCAAGAGGCATTATAATTAGATTAGATCTTCCCTCCCCGTAAAATTGGAGACAATAAAAGCTAAAATGACGCTTAGACAGAAACCGAGAAGTGTTAGAGCTGAGAAACTCAACTACAATGCACAATTAAAAAGATGTGTGGTGTCGTGGGACACCGGATAGGAACGAAGTTCCTTATTATAAAAATATTAATTTTAAGTTCTATTCGAGGTATAAAGAAAATAATTATTCGGGTATACGTTTTTTATTATGATTTTTTAATTGATAAAAAAAAACTACTTTACAAAGATATTAAATTTTTTTTTATTGCCTTTGTAGGCAGGCGACGGCCCACCTGATGGTGAGTGGTTACCGTCGCCCATGGACTTCAGCAATGCCAAGGGCAGAGCCAAACCGTTGCCTACCGCTTAATACTCTCCACAAGCCTCGTTTGAAGAAGGACATGTCATAGCGCTCGGGAAACACCGTGGAGGGGAGCTCATTCCATAGCCGAATGGTACGTGGCAAAAAGATCTCTGGAAACGCACTGTGGATGACCGTAGTGGTTCCAGGTAGTATGGATGAACTCTACTCCGGTGGCGGGCGGTGCGATGGTAAAAACGAGACGTTGGTATCATCTCGAACAATTCCTCAGAGCACTCCCCATGGAACATGCGGTACAAAATACAGAGGGAACCGAAGTCCGTCCGCAGACCCAGAGGCTCCAGGCTTATTTTATTCACAATGATTTATAAAAAATATATGATAAAAATATGTTATTTTTTGTACGTTATTACAAAGTTAAGTCGTACACTGTGTGCATTACTAATAAAAATCTTACGTTACGGACATTATTTCCCTGTTATCCCTCCACATCGTCCCATAAAGAAATTCGTTCCAAAAATTTGACATTTATGAATGGAAAAAGAGACCTTCGTTTTGAACGCTTCAAAAACCAATTGCACCAGTTTTCCAATTAAAATGTTTTAACATAGCATTGCATTCCTATGGAATTCAAAAAATGTCTGCTTATTGGAAAGCCTCATAATACACAACAATGTATTTGTTACGCGAAGTAACGTATACAGCTCACAAAAGCGTACCGATGTTCGTCGAACGCAGTTAACTTCATTACTTCTTTGTTTTATGCAGATAAGTTCCATTTTCATTGTTTCCATACAAAGTGTTTCATTGCAAGCGTCGTTCTATTGTCGGTAATGCTATCAAAACTCTTTGCAGCGTGTACATGTTGGGGACATAAAATGAAAGCGTTGGCTTTGAATAGAAACTTAGCTTGTTCTGTATTTATATGAATATTACATACCTATATATTGATGATTTTTAACCCGTATAGAAGTTTTTGAACTCACTTCGGATTTATGACTGAGTAAATATCGTAACTCATGAAATCGTGAATACCGTTGTCCACCATATAGCCCTAGATATAATGAAGAAAATCGATTGCATCCACACGTCCACACTCACAATACCGCCCCTAACGTCAGAATTAATATAAATTTATATTTTTAAATGATAAACAATGATGTAGCTTATTGAATTTTTTTTTTTTTTTTTTTCGTTTTATCTCTTCCTTCTTTAGTCTTATTAATGGATTCGGTGTCTTTGATTTTTATTACATGATGTTGTTCATTCATCACTGAGAGCGTGAATGGATACGTTTTTTGATTCATATAGGATGAAAATCGATGCCTCCCCGAGGATTTGAACCACGGCATACTCTCAACATACCTTCCTAAATTTACGTGATTATAACTTTTCTTTTTCTACCAATATCTTTTTTTTGTTTTAAGATTTATTTCTGTCGTTCTCGATTTATTAATCAGATATATGGGCGGCGAAATTCATATTTTTGTTGGTAGCATTGGTAAATCTTTCGTATTTAATACCGGGTAAGACGAGATAGGTAGATACCAAAACTCAACCCTTTTCTGATGTGAAACAACAATGCTTTTCGTTTTGATCAGCGGGATAGAATACTATACGACTGTGACTCAGACTACTGGTGGTAGGACCTCTTGTGAGTACGTACGGGTAGGTACAACCATCCTGCCTATGCGTTTCGGTTTGAAGGGTGGGGCAGCCGTTGTAACTATACTGAGACCTCAACTTATATCTCAAAGTGGGTGGCGCATGTGTTGTAGATGTCTATGGGCTCCAGTAACCACTTAACACCAGGAGGGCTGTGAGCTCGTCCACCCATCTAAACAATAAAGAAAAAGACTTCATGTTTCAAAGTAGGCGACTATACAGGCGTTTTGCTTCGTTTCGTGAGCTCATTCACTTGAAAACACAATAAAAACAATGCGCAACTTGAATCCGAAAAGAATGATGAAAACAGGAGTACGCTACCAAAATTTCAAAACTTGCGAACAGTTGAGTCGACTATTATCAAAGCCGGCAATGTGACTTTTGGACAATCATTGGTAAATCAGAAAAACGAATTATTGACTTTGTATTCCATTGGCAGTCACAAAACTCTTCTGAACGACATCTTAGATAAATAACAGGTTAAGTATTAACCTTTATTTAATGCAGGATTTGAACCGTATTCTTTGAACGAGACGATTATATTCAAATCAATCTGTATTGACATATCAATAACATTTTTTTGTCCGAATGCACAGATTGCCACCTTTGATAATAGACGACTCAGTTAATGGAAGCCTAAAATAGGATATTAAGGTCACGGTTTTTTTAATGAATATTTTAGCATTCGTTGGCACGTCAAACTCGGCGTCACACAACAATGATGGATTAATGGGATCCCTAGAGTACGCAGAAATGTGAATTTTAATATCTTGATGCGTTAAAACGTTTTGACGTTTTATTGTTTATAAGATAGCATCAATTTTGTATACTCGTGTTATCTATACAAATAAATAAAATTGATGTATCTGTTTTTAATATTAAATAACCGCTTTTTAATAAATGCAGATGTATGCATGTATAGACGGTACATACACCAAAAATGTATTTTTATAAATCTTCGTCTGTCTGTCGGTCTGTCTGTCTGTTTGTCCCGGTTAATCTCTGGAAGGGCTGGACCAATTTTGACGGGACTTTCACTGATAGGTAGCTGATAATAATATATGGAGTGACTTAGGCTACTTTTTTAGACTAGCTTCGGCCTGCAGCGTTAACTGCGGTACGACAATAACCGAGGGTAATACCGCGAGGTTCAGCTAGTATTAAATAATGTCGGAGAGATTCTAACTTAAATTTCGTCTATCCAAACAGATTTAGGTACAGAAGCTTTTGGTAAGCACCTGCCTTAAGCATTTACTTAAAGCGCCTTTGCCCGATGAGAATATCCAGTTCCAACCCTGGAACCCATCAACTGCTTACTACTGCAATACCGAAACAGTCAACTATTTAATACCAAGTGAATCGTCACCACATCAGTTACAAAGACTGACTTCTAAACGACAAAGTTACACAAACTGACTTCTATAAATAAAGGACCATTAATGTTTTTTTTTATTGATTAGATGTGTGGACGAGCTCACAGCCCACCTGGTGTTAAGTGGTTATGGAGCCCATAGACATCTATAACGAAAATGCGCCACCCACCTTGAGTTATAAGTTCTAAGGTCGGCTTCAAGGCAGAAATAGGCAGGGCGGTACCTACTCGTGCGGACTCACAAGAGGTCCTACCACGACTATATATATGAAATACATTTGTTGAAACTATTCATACGTGTATACATTCACGGTAGTAAAAAAATTTATTGTACTGTTTATTGTACTATTGCTTCCCACAACAAGGAACCTAAAAACCAACAGGCAAAATTCGAAACGCAGTCCTTTTCAATTCTATACATCCGCCGCCATTTCATTAATTAGGGGGCAAAATTCTGCGGCTATCCGCATCTCAGCTGAACTGGAGACTAAGTAAGTAGAACACAGAGCCCCCATTCTGTGTAATGACGTTCTATTTATAAAGGAATCAACGTTGTGGATCCCGAGACGGCTTTTCAACGATCGATGCTCTCGCAGAGCGTCTTTGCCGTGGTCAGGAAAAATAAGCCAATTATTCTTAATCCAATGGCATGTTACATGAGTAATAACTTGGACTTTGGCGTCACTGTGTGACAATTAGGAAGACGTTTCTATATAAACTATAGCGTTATAGTAAAACTATAATGTATACGGCAAAACTAATGCGCAGAAATGCAATAATGTTCCCAAAGTAATGTTAAGAAAAAAGACATGGCAGCACGATAGAAATGAATTTTTGAGTATATACGTAAAAGTACAATTTGTATTTAAGTCAATCTGAAGAAATTGAACTGACTGAATACTGAATGAAGTTAGTCAGTAAGTTAGGTGCGCCTGTTAAGCCTTTTCATCTATTAGTGGAAAATACTTTTTATTTATTAAAATTACTTTTAAGATTTAAAACCACTTTTCAATTTTTTTTCATTTTGAAATTTCACATTTCAATGTTGCTGATTTAAGCTTGACATATATTCATATTGACAAGGAAGAAAATCATTTTTTTATGTGAAAATTTTTCAATGTTTTCCGTCTCAAGCTTTGCTTTCAATATTCCACATATAAATGATAGCAAATTTGCCAAAACCAAAAAATTACATTTAATAAATACGGTATTGAAAATGCGGGTATTGAAAAGCTACTTTTGCTTCTTAATCTCTAACTTATTTAGTTAATTTTAAGAATATACTTACACGACTACTATCTTTGCCAGCATTTAGAGATGAGGACGAAATACAATTTTTTAAATTGCTTAACTGTCTACTTTCCAACGGCTTATTAATTGACGTATTGACGTATATATTGTGTTATTGAACAAACATTGACGTATCGATTTTGTTTTCAGCTACCACTATACTAATATATAAATCTACAGTGTGTTTTACGGATGTTCCGTTATAACTACCGAACCATGCATCCGATTGACTTGAAAATTGGCATCCATGTAGAAAATACATGTACATAATGGATAGGCTAATATTTATATGAGTGTTGGACTCCCTAATAATTATGACAATAAATAATTATGTTAATTTTAAATGCCCAGCGAAGCGGGCGAGTACGGCTAGTAGGTTAATAAAGAAATTAACTAAAACAAAATTTTACGTATAGCCTTAATCGCGTCTATGACCATTATAAAAGGTTTAGGAAATACTATGGAAATTCGATGTTATTATATTTAAGTCAAACAAAATTTTGCTGCGCTCAGTGTAAACAACGTTCTCCATCATACGGCATACATATACCCAGTGCGAACGTAACCTGCGGCAAGTCGTTAAATCTCAGGTTTACAGCACGATAATGTTTCCACGAGGCTAATGTCTCCCGTCATGTCAGAGGTCTAGTAAAATACGGGAGCTAAATTTGTCGAGCGTATATGAATAGAGCACTGAGTCGTAATCGGTCACCGTTCTCGTCGAACTCGTCAATTACGACGAAGAGTTCGAACCTAACTAACCCATAGACACAGTGGGTCGCGATTCCGATCCGGTGGTAGATTCTGCACTGCTCTTGCTAGGTAGGGGTAGTGTTGGTGAATTCTCTCAGGTTGAGCCCGGGAGCTCACCTACCCGTCAATGCGTCCGTCTCCTTCGAGGCGGCGTGTGTGTTGGCGGGGACGCCGCCATGGTAGCTGGAGGCGGAGTCGCTCGCTGCCGACTATCGGTGGCGCAGCGAGCTTCGTGCTCCGGGCGTGGCACGACCCTCCAAAAGTGAGCTGCGGGCGCGGAAGGCCCATTCTCGGCGGTCCGTGCTCGAATCGTGGTCGAGGCGGTTTACCCAGTCTTTAATGACTGGGTGAATCGTGGCCGAGGACGCCTCACCTTCCGTCTGGTGCAGGTGCTGACTGGGCACGGATGCTTCGGGAAGTGCTTGCACCGGATAGGAGCTGAGCCGACGACGAGGTGTCACCATTGTGGACACGACCTGGATACGGCGGAGCATACGCTCGCTGTCTGCCCCGCTTGGGAGGTGCAGCGCCGTGTCCTGGTCGCAAAGATAGGACCGGACATGTCACTGCCTGGCGTAGTGGCGTCGATACTTGGCGGTGACGAGTCCTGGAAGGCTATGCTCGACTTCTGCGAGTGCACCATCTCGCAGAAGGAAGCGGTGGGGCGAGTAGGCAAAATTTTTGCAATAGTAGGTACCTAACTACCCGCAATCACCACCAAAATTTTAATAAAATACCAAAGTAGTTACAAAACAAAATCTGATGTAATTTATTATCATACAATCGTAACTTACACTAATTAAGTAATTTCGCAATGGTTCGGATTGATAGTGCAAACTTCTGTATATTTACAGTCAAGTTAGGTGTTCATAATGCTAAACACTGTTAGTGGTCCTAAAATGGTTTACCACTAACGGTGCTACCTCCAAAAGGAGCCACTGTAGTATATGAGACACTTCATTACTTATATAAACCATTAATGAGTCTTTGTAAGTTTCTGTAACGTATAATGTTTGAAAAATCAGGAGAATTGGTATCGTCATAGGAAATTATTGGTTGAAAAAATCCTTAGTCAAATACAATTTTTCTAAAGAAAATACGTCTCTAACAATGTTGACAGACAAAGTACACGATGAACGATTGATGAGAGTACTGTCTTAGAAAAAACAATCTCGTTTAACTTCAATCTAAAATAAAGTAATTAATAGTGGAAATTGATCTAATTTATTATTTATTTATTTAATTCTGGTTTTACAACACAAGATTTTACTAGACAAGACATTAATGTCACTTCTCTAGATTGACAATGATGTCCACTATGACTGTTAGACCGAGAACCAGATAAGCTATAAGTACTAATTTTGATTTCTCTCTCCTTAATCGGTCTCTACATTGCTAAAGGTCGTGTCTAGATTGAAGCGACGATCGCCTGATGCGTCGTGCCTCTCCACGTATTTCTGTACTCGGCGATTTTTATACCCTCGGCAAGTCGGTGAGCGTATGTACTAGATCTGACCAGCGGGTAGGTTTGCGTCCGAGTCATCTTCTCCCGTCAATTTTGATTTGCAACGATAAAAATCAAATAATCAAACAAAAAAGAACATAAAACGACGATTTCGGATAAGTCTTACATTTTACACGACTTATTATTTAATAGTTTGTTTATGTAATTTCAATTTGAGGTATATTTCTGTATTATTTTGTAGCTCTTAACGGTAGATAAGCTTCGGCACACGTAGTAATGATTGGTGGTCGTCTCTACAATGCCAGAGGCACAGGCAAGCCGCTGATTGTTTCTCGTCGGATTTTTTCCTGATGTCGATTCGGTTTTAGTTTAAGCAAAGCACTGCTCTTGCAAGGACAGACGATAGCAAATCCTTTTAGACTGAGTACTGTGAGCTCGACCAGCAGTCATGGTGAAACAGAATAGCCCAGCGAGCTAATGGTAGACAGACGGATAAGCAAAAAAATACGCATCATACCGTTGGATCACGTCTGGATTTAATCGAGCCAAATACGTGATTCTAACAAAACTAGTGGTCGCACGGTAGTCGAAATTCGACTATAATTAATTGAAATTATAAGTTCGTACACTATTATGATTCTATTTTCAAAGACTATTATACTTCTATAATCACAAATTTCGCCAACACTACACTATAAAAAAATATTAATAAAGACAAACAATATTTAATCTATTCTCTATTTGACCACAGACGTCAAGAACAAAAGTTTGACAATAAATAAATAGTATGCATGCGCGTGTGCGTCAAATAAATGGTATGTAGTGTGTGTATTGTTTTCTTTATTGATTTAATGTATTTTTTAAGCATTATTTAAAAAAAAATATTAGCATTGTGCACTTCTTCTCTATATTCTCTATAAGTGTGGAAAATTTCATACTCCTTCGTAAACGCAATTTTCGTAAAAAGGGTTACAAAGTTTTTGCTTCACGTATTAATATATAGATATATTAAGCACATTCAACAGTTTCACGAAAATTTTAATTTAAGATATAAACACATTTGAATATTATGAAATACTTATAAGCAGGCCGCTACTTCAACACGAATTTCGCTTAATCAACTCGAAATTCAATTTACATCTGAAAATCACATTTCAACGAAAACACCATCACTACTGGGTGCTAAATAACTCGTGTAGCCGGCAGCTCTGATATAAATCCGTTCCGCTTAAAGTTGTTGGATAGGAGATTAAGTGGGTACGAAATTAGTACAGGAACGGGAACCGACCAAACAAGCCATAGATTTTCTTACTCGTTTAACTTCGTCCGAACCGTTCTGATATCTCAGCACGCGGCAAGCTCTGGATGTTGCTTAGCAACCGTTTTCGAGTCTACGAAGTGACGTAAACTTTTTAGAATAAACAAAAGTTATTAATATCTTAATATTAAACATACAGACGACGTTTTTAATAGTGACACCAGAGATCATGTGATATCAGCGCCTACATTAAAATTTTAGATTGAAATGTAGTCTGGGTGACCTACTGTTCAAATCTTTCTCGTCGGATTTTCAGTGGGCCGCCCTTCCGATCCGGTGGTAGATCCTGCCAAGCACTGCATTTGCTAGAGCTCGTGTTAGCTGTTTCATACAAATATTACCTAGTCTAATTTCATATTTAGAAATGAAATTTCAATAGGTGCATCCCTGTTCATCTTGCTGGCTAACGCTGCATGTTTTTTGCCAGTTATTAACTATATACTCTCATATATATATGAGAGTATATAGTTGCATATATATATGAGAGTATATATATATNTATATATATTCTTCTATGCGTTTGGGTGGTACCTTGGATTTTTTAGATTCACAAATCAGCCCGGCAGATAGCGCTGCAGTTGGTATCTAGGTTATTTATCTATACTACAACTAAACGGCTGGATCGATTTGAATGAATTTTTGCAGAGCAACGTCTGTCGGGTCCAGCATTACTCTTATAAAGAGACAACAAAATTCAGAAATTTCTTGTCATTATTTTTATCCTGTATTGTATTTGAAACACTGTAGGGTCAGAATAAATATTTCATGATGGTAATTTTCCATTTTGGTCGTTCACTGACTATTTGCATTATAATGAAGTGTCCTTAACCGTAACCATAAATGGGCATTGTCTTCGTGAAAGGACATTATAAATAAATTACACTTATAATAGTGTAGTATTATTTTAAACATTTATCTATTCAGAATCTATTCTTTATCTATTCTATTCAAAAAATTTATTTATGAAAATAAATTCTAATCTATACTAATATTATAAAGAAGAAAGGTTTGTTTGTTTGTTTGTATTGAATAGGCTCCGAAACTACTACACCGATTTGAAAAAATCTTTCACTGTTTGGAAGCTACACTATTCCCGAGTGACATATGCTATAATATTTTTTGAAAAAATTTTGGGATCCTTACTAAAACTCCAATAATGTAACCCAAGGTGTAAAAAAATTACTTAAAATATTCTTGACGTCGCATGCCCGCGAATACTATTCATAGAAGATAGAAAAAAATTCATAGAGATAGAATAAAGTAATCTACTACGACTTTGTAGAACACATTATTATTTACAAAGAGTGTAGCGACAGCATATCACTAACTATTATAGTTATGCCGCAATAAGTGTTCTTTTATTTAAAAAATAAAAAAACATCAAATATCGTTGAAATTTTGTTAAAGACCCGAGCAGAGCGGGCCGCTAGTGTAACAATATTTCTGTCTAAAATTCATTGAATAAAATGCAATTACGAACTTTAACATAAATACAGTATTAACATAAATACAGTACTAACTCCGAAGTTTACTTAATTTGCATAAGCTGGGTAATCGTTTGTTGATTCCTACTTATAAAATGAATGACATTATCTGAAGTTGTTTTCCCATGGATTTTTTAACAACTATTGCATCAGTTTGAGACTTCGTAGGTACGCTAGACACTAAACTTAATTTCGTCGTTGTCAAACCAAAATATGCTATGTGCACTTTTTGCGATTTTTACTTTTTGAACTTTTCGTATAGTTCACAGCCCTATCTACTGTATAAACTGTATAAACTGTTATGTGTCTATAGCTTTAATATTTATCCATAGCTTTCATTTGATATAATTCTTAAAAAAACACTTTCATGTAAAATTTTATACGAAAATATTTTTACTCGTTAATTAAAAAAATGGGTTTTTGCACATAGCAGATTTTGGTTTGACAGCGACGATTTGTTTCTCGTGCTATAGATAAACACAAAAAATCCCAGACCCCGATACTGCGTCATTGTGGTATGTCTGCTGCAACATATACAGCATCATGGTCAGACCATTACGACGGGGTGTGAACTCAGTCAGACCATCGAGTCGGGAGTGAAGAATTATTTTCCTCATTCCTACTTCAGATTAAAGTTAATTCAGATAAACCGAATCCAATTTTTTTTCACTTCTGGTTATTTTTTTAATGAGAGTAGACATAAAACCATGGCCAGTTATAAAAAAAAAAAAAACAAAAAAAACTAGACTATCGCCGACTGCATTACACGCATTGTACACGCACACGCCGCTTGTTTTTTCACTCAATATTTTTATGGACTTTTACTAGTTTTCTATTAAATTACGAACTCTTACTGACGATCATACTCGTCGTTGCGCGAGTGGTATATCAGTTTTGTGAACAAACAATATAGAAGAGTGCCGTTAAGTCGTCGCACTGGCCGCCGCCATTACGCGTCATCCAGCAGTCACGTTCCTTAGATTCTGCAGCCTGTACAAAGCCAGCGACGGGTTGGCAGGTACGTCTACTTCTCATAACTTAGCCTCGGCCTGCCCCTCTTTTAGTTCATCTTTTAGCGATACTCGCCCCCGCAGAAAATTCCAAAATATAGAACCAGCGCACCGCCGTGGTGAAAATTTGTAAAGAGTTTTTCCCACTAACTTTTTACCCAAAAGTTGCTGTAGACGTATGATGCATAAACTTCATATTCATAAGATTCTGTATGTAGAGTTTTTGGAATCAAAGGATTGCTAACCTAATGACTTTTACAGCTTTACTAGGACCGGCAAACGAACCATACGTTGATCATTTAGGTATTCAATATATTAACTAAAGTCTATTTGACTAAACCCAGTTATAAAAATTTTCTTTTAAAAAGATAAAGGCGAGATCCTAATCCTTTTTTCGTTCAACAACTTACATTTTTTTGTTTGTGATATCTGTGTTGTGTTATTTTCAGCTCTTTATGAATCATCGTATAATATTATTAGATTGAAGATATCCACCGCTGCGGATTTATTCTATTTTATAAGATATCTTTCGGAATAAGCTCGAAGTCAAGATTCTTGCAGATCTATCAAGGAAAATAATTTGAAAATCTTATTTTCTATACGATTTGCAAAATCATCTTTAAAGTTCATTCCACTCGTTTTACTCAAAACCTTAATTTTCTTGAAATCAAATTCTTTTTTAAGAATAAAAGTTGCAAACTGCGAACTCCATCGATTTGAACGCGAACGAGATAATAAATTTAATTAACGAATCCAATTACACATAAAGTCTCTTATTACTTAGAAATTAGACAAGGCGAGACGAAATTAAAAAGTCTCAAAGTTAATTTGATCGGAATGTGAGCACAAGAACAGAACTTCGCTTCGTTGAAAGAGAGAAAAAAAAACAAGTAACAAAAACAAACGAAGCACCAAAGTTAAAAAAAGTTGAGGCTAATTCTCTGTTCCTTCAATTACTTTTATTTCGGAATTCCAAGTTCAAAGTTTTTTTTTTCTTTCCCTTCCTAAACAGGGTTTTGTTGAAACAATTACGAAACATGTTTGAAATAATATCCTTCTGCCAGTATAAAATGAGAAAACAACTTCCGCACATATTTATGGACTGAATTAAACAAATATCTTCTCAAGATATCGCCTTTTCGCATTAAAAGTGTACAATTTCCAAAAATATTCGAAATTGAGTTAATA
This sequence comes from Bombyx mandarina, assembly GCF_003987935.1. The sequence continues at coordinate 1,372,827 of NW_021011545.1, read as the reverse complement.
TGCGTAAACGTTTGGTATCACCAGTATTTTTCCCATAAATACTGTCAAAAGAGCGTAGTTTAATTTTTGTTTTCATTTTTTTTAGTTTACTTATATTTTGACTACTATTAACAAAATTAATACATAATTTTATCTTGCATTAAAATACAGATAATGTAACTGGTAAAAAATTAAAAGTAAATGTTGCAAAGATGATTAATATTAAAGATATTACATGTTTAACCTTTAAAACATTCTCCTGTAGAATTAGTAAGTTTTGAGATTATACAGTTTTAATGCGAGAAGACGATATATTTCCTTTATCTTCCTTAGATTCGTATTACTAAGTTCTCCGGTGAATTCCTATAAAATAATCTCTTTCTCGTTTCAAAACGTAAAACTTATTCGTATAGCTTAAAGTAAAGTTATCTCAGCAGTATATTAAATACGTGATAAATGAGAGTGAAAATATGAACTTAAGAACACGTAATTAAATTTTATTATCATTTCGAAAGTGTAACGCGACTTCGTACCGGCACAACTCGATTCGTAAACTTCAGGAATACTTCAGAATGCGCAGTAAAATTCAAACTGAGCTCGGTACTAAAACGAGTACCGTCATTTATTATATAAATGAGGATGAATTGTCTTGACGTGGAGTTCTGGATGATGGCAATCGTACACGGAAAATTTAAGACTGGAGAATTTGTTTAGTTTAATAAAAATAAATTCAGTTTAGTTTCAATCATTTTTATTTTTATAGTTTTTAGCATTGCAACTATAGCAAATTTCAAATAAGAGCCAGAGTTTATGTATGTACATACAGCGTCGCATAAAGTTTGCCGTGTACCGCGATCCGTGAAGTAGAATTTTCAATTGAATTACATACTATTCAGATATCAGTAATTTTTTAATAGCGGTCTAAAGTGCTGTTCTAAACTTTGCAGGAAAAATTTTCGTTATAATAATGTGCATCCAGTACTTACTGTTTTTTTTTTATTGCTTAGATGGATGGATGAGCTCATAGCCCACCTGATGTTAAGTGGTTACTGGGAGCCCATAGACATCCACAACATAAATGCGCCACCCACCTCGAGATATAAGTTCTAAGGTCTCAGTATAGTTACGACGGCTACCTCACCCTTCGAACCGAAACGCATTACTGCTTCACGGCAGAAATAGGCGGGGTGGTGGTACCTACCCGTGCGGACTCCCAAGAGGTCCTACCACCAGTGATTACGCAAATTATAATTTTGCGGGTTTGATTTTTATTACACGATGTTATTTCTTCACCGTGGAAGTCAATCGTGAACATTTGATGAGTACGTATTTCATTAGAAAAATTGGTACCCGCCTGCAGGATTCGAACACCGGTGCATCGCTTCATACGAATGCACCGGACGTCTTATCCTTTAGGCCACGACGACTTCAAAAGACAAGACAATACAAGAATGTTTTCCGTGATTCAATCTCCCTAGAATCCAAGGTCAATTTTCTGATTGGTCCAGTATTGTTCGATCGATACTCTTAAAAAACAATAAAATAAACAGATATCGTTGTTATTCTAATGTGAGTGAAATAAACAACATGATTTCGTATTATTTTTATTACTATCAAAAGATAAATAATACACAAAATGTTAGTTATTCTTCCAAACTTATTTTATCACCTTCAAAGTATGCTCCTTGAGAAACAATACACTTAAGTCCGCGAATAATCCAATCATCAAGATATTCTTTAAGTGCTTTTTCCTTTGAATTGACTGAATTGAGTTCAGTTCTCGCCTCCAATTCTATACTATGTGGTAATTTGAGTTTAGGAAATGGAAAAAAGTCGCCTGTTGTTATATCTGATGGTGGTTGCTCGATGGTATTTGTTGAATTTCTGGTCAAAAATTAATTCGATGGCTGTATGCGAAGGGGCACGCACTATCGTGGTACAAAATCCAAGAATTTTCTTTTCACAAAGCTGAGCTTTTTCGTCTAATTTGCTCTCTTAAACGCCGCCTAACGTTAAAATAATATTGTATATTTACCTTTTTTGAGTTACTGGCAAAATTCCGATTGTAGGATATCGCGATAGTCAAAGAGAACAGTCAACATGAGTGACTTTTGCACGAATATGGCGTGGTTCTTCGGTTTCGGTTCAGTTGAAAGGTGCCACTGGTATTTTAAAAGGTATTTTTTATTGCTTAGATGGTTGGACGAGCTCACAGCCCACCTGTTGTTAAATGGTTACTGGAGCCCAAATACATCTACAACGCAAATGCGACACCCACCTTGAGATATAAGTTCTAAGGTCTTAAGTATAGTTACAACGGCTGCCCACCCTTCAAACCGAAATGCATTACTGCTTCACGGTAGAAATAGGTGGGGTGGTGGTACCTACCCGCGCGAACCCACAAGAGGTCCTATCAACAGATATGACCAGCTTCAGTCATTATGTATTTACTTATGCAATGTTAACTTCAGTTGAAGTCATCGATGGGCTATCAGGACGAACAAAATCTTCCATCTCCTCTTGACTGCTTTGGAACGCCTTGTACCACTCATAAGCACGTGTTTTTGACAAAGTCGATTCACCGTAAGGCTTCTGTAATATTTTCAGCGAATCCCAACGTGAAATTTCACTGGCGATGCAAAATTTAAGACTTTTTGTTCGATGTTTTTGTCATTATGAAATTCACAATACCCACTAGATATGATTCAAATAAAAACAGCACTGTATTTAATCTAAATAACAAATGCAACTCCAACTCCGCGCCAAAATGTAAAACAGTTGTGCCAACTTAAGAACAACAAAAAATAAAACAAGAAATAGTGTTTGGAACCATAAACAAATCATCCGTTCCCGATACTTTTTTAACTGAATATATTATAATTAGTAACAATATTTTACTGTAGTTATTTAATGGTAAAGAAGAATTCATAAATTCTATATATTGAATTGAACCTTCATGGCGCATTAAGCGCTTTTAATTCATCAATTTTGATTTTAAAGTTTATTGAAAGTTACGAATATACTAAAATTTATTTTTAAATTTTCATTTAAGCGTCGAGTTAACGTTGAAATTATTATGAAGTTATCGCAAAGTGACTTAATTTTCAACGTTGAATTTAATTAAAACCAATAAACTTTACGACTTGAATTTCAAGTTGATTGGACACGTTTTACGTCTTTAATTAACTTGTTTATAACTTTATTAGAACAATTATTTTAAAAAAAAGTGTCCATAATATATAAAACAGTTGGTACTTGGTAAGCAGCGGTTTGGCTCTGCCCCTGGCATTGCTCAAGTCCATGGGCGACGGCAACCACTCACCATCAAGTGGGCCGTATGCTCGTCTGCCTCATCACTATCCTGCCTTTCTCCCAGTCACCTGGGGTCGGCGCAACATGTTTTCTTCTTCCATACTCTTCTATCTTCCATTTCTTCGCTCACTCCCTTGTTACCCATATCGTGTTTCACGCAATCCATCCATTAATTCTTAAGTCTACCTCTTCCTCTATATCCTTCCACATTCATAGTTAACACTCTCTTACCAACCTCACTTTTATTTCGTCTCATCACATGTATGCTCGTCTGCCTACAATGACAATAAAAAAGAAGTCCCATGAAAGAAATTGCTATTATAGAGTTTTAATGCCTCCATTTTATAGATTGAAAAAAGTACTCCCATAGTATGAGATAATAAATATACAGCTTATTTATAATTATAATAATTATAAAGCTTTATTTCGTGTCGTGTCGTCGTCATCTATGGGACAAGACCTCCGGTGTACTCATAATATGTATGTTCTGGTGTTCAAATCCAGAAGGCAAGTATAACGTTTTTCACCACATTAATAGGTGGTGGTTTTTACATTGTTGATGTCTATGGGCTCCGGTAATCACTTAATACCAGGTGGGCCGTGAGTTCATTCACCCGTGGACGTTATAAATAAATAAAAAAAGAAATGTCGTGGGACACCGGATAGGAACGTAGTTCCTTATTATAAAAATATTAATTTTAAGTTCTATTCGAGGTATAAAGAAAATAAAACTGGAGGTTTCGCAACAACCCACGGTCATTCGGTAACGTGCGAACTTATGGTGGTACACTTCATTCACGGTTGTTCGCATAAGAGTTAGTGTACTGCGCAAACGAACACTCTAAGACCGTGGTCAATGAATGATAAAAAATATGTTATTTTTTGGACGTTATTAGAAAGTTAAGTCGTACACTGTGTGCTTTACTAATAAAAATCTTACGTTACGGACGTTTTTTCCCGGTTAGGGTACCCCGCCGCATCGTCCCATAAGGAACTTCGTTCTAAAACTTCAACAAATTCAAGGTTTGAAACGATCAATAACAAACAAAAACGTTTATTATCGCGAAGGTATAAAACCACATTTCAATTTCGAGTTCAAAGTCGTGATCGTGAAATTTACAAAGAAAATCCTCCGAGAAACCCAAATTACTTCCATTCACTTTAATCGCATCAGCATCGCAAATAGTGGACGCATAAAAATGCCCATTACGACGCCATTAAACGTATTATCGTGTTCCGCCAGAAGGTTTTAAACGTAACGACAGTTAAATCCCAAGTTATGAAAATAGAATTGTTCACTAAACAATTTTTTTATTTTTTTTTATTAAAAATTTAATTTCGGATTGTTTCATTTTTCTTTACAATCTTTTTTATCACTGAACAAACAAATGGGCTCACGGAATTTATGTGTGAATTCCGTGATTTCTGTGTTTTCTACCATTCACTTTGCGGCATTGTGATGATGTCTTTATTGCAGTCTCGTCGTGGCCTAAAGGATAAGATTATGCACCGGTGTTCGAATCCCGCTGACAAGTATCAATTTTTCTAATGAAATACGTACTTAACAAATGCTCACGATTGACTTCCACGGTGAAGGATTAACATCGTGTAGTAAAAATCAAACCCGCAAATTTATAATTAGCGTTATTACTGGTGGTAGGACCTCTTGTGAGTCCGCACGGGTAGGTACCACTACCCCATCTATTTTTTTTATGTGTTTTTTATTAAGTGATTACCGGAGCTCATAGACACATCTACAAGGTAAATGCCGCCACCTACCTTGAGATCAGGTTTCAGTTTTTACAGTAGGTACAACAGCTACCCAGCCCTTCAAACCGAAACGCCTTACCTACTGCTTCACGGCCAGAAATAGGCAGGGTGGTGGTACCTACCCGTGTGGACCCCGAAGAGATCCTACCACCAGTAAATAAGACGTCCCACCACCAGTAAACAAGACGTCCTACCATCAGTAAACAAGACGTCCTACCATCAGTAAACCACCAATACATATTTCATTAGAAAAATTGGTACCTGCCTTCCGGGATCCGAACGCCGACACAGTCGCATCACTCAAGACGAATGCACCGGGCCTGTTATCATTTAGGCCACGACGACTTCAAAACACTTTTGATTCTCTTGTCTCTTGGAATATACAAGCCAGATCCATCCAAATGAGTCGCTTACAAGTTTATAAGAGCAGCTTTTGATGAGTCAAACTCACTGTTTTAATTTAACCGTTGAACTAGGCAAACGGATTTACGCACCAGCATGACGGAGTAAATGGACTCGAGTAGGCAGAATAAAAGTTAAGGAACATTCCTTAGAAACGAAATTACTCTTGAAACTTTTCATCGTGCCCGAAACTTTTTTAATATGAACTTTAATGATTAATTTTTTACAAGGTTCCGATTGTGAATTGTTATGGAGATCGGCTTCAATGAGAGGCCAGAAAATAGTTGTCGTAAAAATTAAAATTAGAAAAGTTTTTCGTAACTTTTAATACGGTACATAGATTGAACGTCAGGGTTTGATATCGACTTATTACGGAATCCCATCCCTATGGGGTCTTTACCACAGCACTAATGCGTGAAACATGAGACACATGATCGAAGATTCAATTGGTCTACAACATCCCTGTACAACGTCAATGCAGAACGATAGTATAACTAAAACTTCCATTAAAACAATTTATGTTCGCTCGTCGTGCTAATTTAAAAATTTCCTTAATAAAAAGTAAGAAAATAATAAAAATAGCGTCACTAGTCGAGTGTTGAAACTGGAAAAAGCGAAATAAAATAATATTGTCGAGCGGCGCTTGTCAGTGGTGCCTCCTCGGGCTGTAGTTATGAAACCGCAGAGATACAAGGAACCGAAATGATTGCATGGTCCAAGAATAAGCGAAATGGTTCGATTTTTTATTTAATATTCTAAAGTATTCTCTACAAACTAGGTTACGAAAAATAATCATTTTAATGTATTATTAGAAATTTCAGTTCAATTAAATTACTTAGTGGATAAAAAGGCAGAAAGCTGATACGACGCGTGGCATTTTTTCTCCATATTTTCAGAAGTTTAGCTTCTGTCTCTATGAAACGTTAGCTACATTTAATCATGACTTAAATATAAAATAATCCCAATTTTCTTTGTAAAACTTAATAAAGTTCAGAATTTGAGAACGTTTATGGACGGGTACTCCCATCAGGAACGAAGCTCATTACTCTTTTTGACGCTACGCATATCATCATCTCACGATTATTTCACCGTGATACGAGTATATGCAAATACTTAAAACAATTCAAACGGAAAACAACGCACGAACGCTCCTTTCAAATTGAAGTCGTTTTAAATTTCGTTACTATTATGAGATCGATACTTTAATTAATAATAATTATTTAAAGAAAACTTTTAGTTATAGTTAGACCTAAACAAAGGCTTCACGTGATAATCTGTACAAGTTAGCCTCTACCTCAGGTCGCGTTAAAAAATTTCGTTCTAATGATGGACGAATGAATCTACACTGTACTGCTCAAGTGGGGCTGAGATGCATTTTCAATACTAGAAACGGAAAGTGATAATTGATTTGCTTAAAAAATGAATAAGTAAAACAAAACAAATGAAAATCAATTCAAGCAACATGTCATGTCGACTACCGGCAGAAACTTATTATTGGTAAATCATCTTCAGTCTGTTACTTGTACCACAAAAATACGGTTCAACATTCGACAAACGATACTCCAAGTTCCGAAACTCCTCCTCTTTGTTTGTCGTTAAAAACAGTGGACCAGACAAAAATATACCTACAACAGATTCTATACTAAATAGAAAAACTGCTCTTTCATATTTTGGAACGAAGTTCCTTATGAGACGATGCGGAGGGGTACCCTAACCGGGAAAAAAACGTCCGTAACGTAAGGTTTTTATTATTTGGCCTCATAGCGTAGTAATACGTAATTCATCTTTGTCTAACCTTTCAAACACTTATTTGACATTGTCTCAAACATTATGTAGTATCTTAAGTAAAAACAAAACAAAAAGAAACAATTAATATTTGTTTATGAAACAGAGATGTTACTTCAGAATGAATATTAAAGTGAATTACGAACCTCCATGGCATTACCGCTTCGCATGATGGCGCAACATCGTTACAATTAGTCTGAGATACCTGAAATGAAACATGGGTTTTTAGAAAAAGTGTTTTTTTTCTTGTCAACATTTTTATATTCCTAGCAAACGGTAGACCCGATGAAGAGCTATTTATGATAGAACTATTCAAAAACAGAATAGTTCTAGAAAAAAAACAGCATAAATAAAAAGCACATAATAAAATTAAAACTACTTTTATGGTTTCATTTCGCATTTTTTATTATTATATTTCAAACGTTTTGGTAGCGCGGTGGTAGGACCTCTTGTGAAGCTATGCGGGTAGGTACTACCGCCCTGCCTATTTCTGCCGTGAAGCAGTAAAGCGTTTCGGTTTGAAGGGTGGGGCAGCCGTTGTAACTATACATGAGACCTTAGAACTTATATCTCAAGGTGGGTGGCGCATTTACGTTGTCGATGTCTATGGGCTCCAGTTAAAAAAAAAGATGAGCAAAGGAGCCTCCAACATGTTCTATTAACAATAGCACCGACTTTTGAATACTATAAGTCTAAACTATAAATATAGGCTAGATTGTTTTACCATTCCATACGAAGAATGCGGGAGCTTACGTCATTACGAATATGTGTATTTCGATAAACTCAAATGCTCGGCGTCTGATAAATAAACAAAACACAATCCGCCTGATTATCGGATACTCTGAGCTCTGTTCGGTGGCAGGTCGATTTATCAATACCATAAAATGTCCATAAATTACAAGTTATAAATGTTCCGAGTTTATTACCGGTGAGCCTTTATTTTAATGGAAAAATGACAAACGACCCGTATTCGAGAATCAGCTCGCGTTTTGTGATCGCTCGGGTGTCGTTAATACCATTTTCGGATTTAATCATTTAAAAGTTTTAAAACGAAATTAGTGGAAATTATTATTGCGGAATGCGCGCAGATTTTCCTTTCAGTGAGCTTGTGGACGTGAACCCGTATCTAGATTCATTTATTGCTTTGTGGTGGAAGCCTAGTTCACGATCGTGGAGGTGATAGACGAAATGGCAGACAATTAATATTATCACAACGTCACTATAGCCACCCATCATGAAACATTAATTAGTTACCATAACTGGTATACAATATTAAGCAAAGTCAAAATGCAAAGCAAATGAATAACTAATTGTCGGGTTCGATTTATTTCGAAAAATTAAAATTTTCAACTCGATCTATTCTACGGGCCATCGAAAAGTAATAAACGAGAGGAATGCCAAGTAATCGAGATAAAACGTTTTCTATGTTAATGGAAATCGATTCGCGTTAGTGCCAACATACAGAAATAACAACTGAAGCTTCTGTTGCCAGTAGTACCGAATTGTTTGATAATTCCAATAGATGGATGAAGTAGTCGTGGTCTAAAGGATAAGACGACCGTTGCATTCGCATCCAAAGATGCAACGATATTCCTCACTCAGTAAGTAACTACAGTCGGCATCATTGCGCCACTTTGAGAAGGCGGTACGACATGAAAACCCTCTTGTCGTGGCCGCCGGTAACTACATACCCGATCCTATGGACCAAATGGTTAACAGTCGACGTCGCCCAAAACACGTCATTACGGATCCTCCCGATCCATTAACGGTGCTTTTAGATACCTCAAGCATCGGTCACCGTCCTTGCCGAACCCGTCGCTTGCGACGAAGGACTCGACGAGTAAATTAACCCATAGACACAGCCCACTGAGTTTCTCGCCGGATTTTCTCAGTAGGTCGCGTTTCCGATCCGGTGGTAGATTCTGCGTAGCACTGCTCTTGTTTGAGCCAGTGTTAGCGACACTCCCGGTTTGAGCCCCGTAAGCTCACCTACACGTCAAGGAGAAGCTGAAATAGCCTCTCAAGGCTATCAACTTAGGTAGGGAAAAAAAAGAAAAAAAAATGATGTTCGTATCACACAAAATTATTAATACTGACACGCAATACTGATGGTAGCTCACCTTGTGAGTCCGCATGGGTAGGAGGTACTTATACGTAGGTTTATTACTGCCGTGAAGCAGTAATGCGTTTCGCTTTGAAAGGTAAGGCAGCGATTGTGCTATAAAAACTGAGGCTTTAGAAGTCATGTCTCTAAGTGGGTGGCGGGATTTACGCTGTAAATGTGTATGAGTGTCCGTGACCACTTAACACAAGGGGCGACGTAAGCTCGTACACCCAACTAAGCAATAAAAACCCCTCCGTAATACTGTAAAATGTACTTCTTTTTCAAATAATTAAAATTAAAATAATACATATTTAACACATTCAGCGGCTTCTAGGTAAAAGTTTCTCCTGAGCTATGGGTACCGGAAAACATGCAAAAACAATGCGAAGAATCCCAACCCATGAACAACGGACACCTTTCGCTAAGATATTGAATATGGCCACTAAGGGTGAATGAGAAGAGCAATCATTCTTACAACAAATTTTTTTTTCAATGAATTTTCTTTTTCTATGTATATAAAAATTAATTGCTGTTCGTTAGTCTCGCTAAAACTCGAGAACGAGAGGACCGATTTGGCTAATTTTGGTCTTGAATTATTAGTGGAAATCCAGAGAAGGTTTATAGGGTAGATAAATATGAAAATGCTCGGAATTAAATAAGAATAACAATTTTGTTTTTCCTTTGAAAAAAACCTTTCCTGCTAAAACATAGGGTGATTATATTTCTAAAACTGAATAGTGCAAGAGAGAGAGAGAGAGAAGAGAGAGAATACACTTTATTGCACACCAAAACACAATTTACATTCAAAAACAGTCAAAAAGCAGGAATATATACAATAGGCGGTCTTATCGCTAAAAGTTATCTATTCCAGACAACCGTTTAATTTACAGAAGTTTCTAGAAAATATAAAAAATAATAGAAAATATATACATAAAATAAATAGATATATACCGTTTCCGCAACCGATGATTCAAAGAATTTACGTACAATACAATAAACATGAAACAGCCTCAATTATTAACTGTACTTCACAAAGCAGTCTCCAAGCAGTTACGGTTGAACTGGATTATATTTAAACAATTCGTTATAAAAATTCTGTTTCGTATAATTTAGCCGGCAGCTGAGACCGGTCTCTGTTAATTGACGCAATTGAAAAGTTAAAACCCTGCGTTTCACGCTCACCTTTTTAAATATTTACTTTAGCACCCAATTAGTGCCGTTAGGAGACTTTTTTCTTTTACGATCCGGCCGGCTGCACACTTGGTTATGTACCAGTGATTTTAATATGTATCAAGAAAAATCAATACTAACTCATGATTTTGTATAGTACTAGCCGTACTCGCCCGCTTCGCTGGGCATCTAAAATTAACATTATTATTTATGGACATTATTATTAGGGAGTCCAACACTCATATAAATATTAGCCTTAATGGATTTTATACATGGATACCAAGTTTCAAGTCAATCGGATGCATGGTTCAGTAGTTATAACGGAACATCCGTAAAAACCACTGTAGAATTATATATTAGTATAAACAGATATAGATTATACTATAAACCAGAAAGCATCTAAATAGTTTTCATTAAAATAGATAATGAGCTTTGATTTATAGACATGTTTTCGCTCTAACTTAATTGTTGTTAGTAAAAGTATGCGCTCCAGAAAAATACTATGACGAACGCGCTTGGATAGAAAATAAATCGTAAATTTTCCATGCAAACAGAAGTGTCGATTATGGCGATGAACCGACCAGATCAAGTTGGCAGTTGGCGGCTGTTTGCATGAGTGTACCAGGCTCACCACAAACCGGGAGGAGTGGCGATTGCTCGTGAGGCGCACAACATCTGCCCACAACAATGATGCTGGATGACGACCACGACCGCTCTGACAAGAGTGATACGACATACGATACGAACTATGTGATGATTGTACGAGACGCATAATTTCTCACGCGTCCACTGCGTGGAAACTACTAATGCGTATTTTTGCATCATTACGTTTGCTACGAATGGAAACTCTTCCGCCTTACTGCGCCACAAAGAATTCACAAATTCCAAAGTGTACACCCTCCCTTCAGTCACCGCTCGAATTAATGGGGCCGACTTTGGCCCAAGTTAATAGTAAAGCTAATTTCGTTTATTTTTCACTCCACCTGCAAATTAAACGTTTGAATATTCTCTTAGTTTATGGTTTTTACGGTCTTTGAACTGCGCGCGCGTATGCAAACACGCTCCTTGCGGGAAACCGAGAAAAGTGAATTTATTTAAATAATATTCAAGAGTCACATAAAGTTGGAGTGAAATGCTGAAAAAAATATACATAATTAAATTCAACTAAGTGTTATGTTATGTCGTTCTAAGCGGGGACCCGAAAAACATTGTTTCACTAATTACGAATCTGATAAAACAACTTATTACGTGGCCGCTTTCGTTATAAATTGGGCACTTGACACACTTATGAATATTTAAATACGTAAGTACAGCAATCGCATCTAAAGATCTAATTTCTAACTAAATGACTTGTAGTTAAAATGCTCCCAACTAGGTACATGTTCATGTTAATTCGACTAAGAGTACTTATTGTTTCACCTGAAATAAATATTCTGCTGTATAATGAAAATAATTTTAATTGTACTCTGCTAGAAAGTGATACAGAAGGGTTTTCAGAGCCCTCAGCATTGAGGAATACGACGCAAGGAGGAGGAGCGTTTTACTATAAAACTCTTTCCTCTTTAACCTATTTTTATGATTGCCAATGTATGCAGACGAGTATACGCCCCATCTGATGGTCAGTGGTTACGGTCGTCCATGGACTTCAGCAATGTCAGGGGCAGAGCCAAGCCGCTGCCTACCTAACTAAGCTGCTAACCTAACCTAAGTTACTGCACTTAGTATTGTCCACCCAATGTTAAGTGTAGGTTTCTTCATAAGCACTCCATTCGTTTCGGTCCTTTGCCTTCATCCAGTCCTTACCAGCTATCTTGACCAGGTCGTCGGTACACCTCATTGGCTGTCTGCCAACGTTAATAAGCCCATTACGAGGTCTCCATTCCAGTACTTTTTTGCCCCACCGGTTAATATACCGAATAAAACAAATCCAATATAATTTGGATCGGTCCAACGCGCGCCAGTACACGGCCGCAGTCTTTCTCGATATCGAGAAGGCCTTCGACCGTGTCTGGCATGCGGGACTGATCTACAAACTGTTGCAGAACACGGACCTCCAGCACGCCTATGTGCGACTGCTGGGGTCGTACCTGGAGGGAAGATCCTTCCTTGTCGCGGTCGAGGGCGCAAAGTCGTCGGTGCGCCCAGTCCCGGCCGGAGTTCCCCAGGGAAGCGTCCTGGTACCAGTCCTCTACGCTCTCTACATCAACGACATTCCCACGCTTGAGGGCAACCTCCAAGCGTGGGAAGTCGACGTGAAGTTGGCGCTGTTTGCCGACGACAGCGCCTACTTCACGTCCTCTAATTTCCCCTCTGCGGCCATTTCGAGGATTCAGAGGCTGTTGGACCTACTGCCCCAGTGGCTGGACCGATGGAGGGTCGCGGTCAACGTGGGGAAGACCGCGGCTATCCTCTTCGGTCCGGTCCGCACAAGAGTCGTCCCAGGACAGCTCAGTCTCCGTGGAGTCAATGTCGAGTTTAGGCCCAGTGTCCGATACCTGGGAGTCAATATCGACCGGAGTTTGAGGATGACCGCCCACGCCAAGTCGGCGTTGGCGGCCGCCCGCTATGCGAGGTTTCTCCTCCGGCCGGTGTTGGCCTCCAGGTTGCCGACCAGGACTAGACTCGGCATTTACAAGACGTATGTTCGTTCCCGTATCACGTACGCAGCTGCGGCCTGGTATCACCTCATCCCGCAGATCATGCGGGTGAAGTTACAGGCCCAGCAGAATCTGGCTCTTCGCACGATAGTCGGAGCAGGGCGTTACGTCAGAAATGACGTAATCGCCCGGGATCTAGATGTGGAGTCGCTCGAGGAGTTCATTCGGAGGCTAGCTCGTAATATGTACGAGCGGGCTGACGGTGGACCCCACGAGCATCTCCACAATATAGCTCCCTTGCACGCCAGACCACCTGATGGTAGGGCGCTACCAAGGGAGCTACTGGAACCCCCGGCTATGGTAAGATAGTCGGCTTAACCGGAGTGATATGGGAGTGCTCATAATGAGTGCCCCCACGGGACTGAGCTGTCCACACTCTTCATTTCCCCCCACACTGTTGGGGTGCCCCCCTATGGGGACCCATTTCTATCACCCGTTTGGGTGAACCACTCCCCCTTAAGGGGAGTGATTTACGTCGGTCCCTCCCCGCGACGGTCTTCCCCTTCTGGGGAGCCCCTAGCGGGTGAGCGCCAAACCAGTGCCGCGGCTCCCCCTCTGACTTGTATGTAGAGGTGGGGCCGCGGCATGGGGCCGGTAGCGGGCCCCGGTTTAGTTGCTGACTGCTGCCCTGCTTTGTATATAGTGTATAGTTAGTTAGTTAGTTAATTAGTAGTTAGTTTATAGTTTAGTAGTTAGAGGAAAAAAAAAAAAAAAAAAAAAAAAAACAATCAAGCAGAGGACAGCAGCCGGCGCCGGGGTGACTCCTCCGCGGGCATCACTCCACCCAAGAGAACCAAGCCCATCGTATTATATATAAGTATTTATTATTTTGTCGATGTGAGTGTGCCGAGCACGCTACGAACAGCCCCCCCTAATCCCGTCTTGCAACCATTTCACCCCTGCCCTGTGTGGCAGGGAGCTTCGTTCCGGGCAGTGGGGTTTGCCCCGAGGCCCGTTCCGTGCCCCCGAAAGGGGGTACGACGACCCTTCTTCTTCTCCTTCAATATAATTTTCTCACCGATTTGACGTTAAAACTCTGAATTATACACACTACGTTCGTGCCCCATCAATTAATCTACCGAATAAAACTAAACCAATATAATTTCCTCACCAATTTAAAGGTGAAACACTGAAGGCAGAAATTTGTATGATTGTGATCTTCCTAGTAAAGTGCACTGACTTCAAAGCAGAGGGCATAATTAAAAACACGTTACCTTATCAGGAAATTTAACGTCCATAATTAACGAGGGTCGATTATCGCGTAATTACTCCTTCCAATATTCGTCGAGTACGTTGACATAAAAGCGATTTTATGTAATAACACGGTTTCGTTTAGGGTCCTATTCTGGTTTGCACGCGATACCGACGCCCAGCACTCTGGCTAAAGTGCGTGCTTATTACACAGGAATAGGTGCGGAGAAGACTACACTATAGTCATAATAATGAAACCGCTCACGCAACGAGTCGTATTCCCAACGAAAACTTTCAGCTATATTTATGGCTCAATAATATTCGGTTTGAATTTTGTACAAGAGGAAACAATTCACAGGCCTATAATTTTACTGTTTTTTCATTATTTTTTCATTTATATTATCGCATTAACAAAACGATAATGCTGTATCAAGGAAGATAATTTCAAAGTTCAATAAAACTGAGCAATAATCAGGACCGAATTTAAACTTAATACCGCTCTTGGGCACCGAAAAAAAATCCGTCCTAATACTGGAATTTTACTTAAACTTATAGTTTTCCGTTTTTCCAAATTAAAATAACGAATTTATTACAAAAACTTTATTATGTGTTATATATTCCAAGAACATAAATAAATATTCGTTTTCTTACTAACAATTATAAATTTGGCACTAAGGGCGACTCATAAAACTATATTACTTTAAAAAAAACCTAATTAAATTTCTTTAATTCCAGAAAATAGAAAAGGCGATTATTGTTTTAAATCTCCAAGGAAACAAATTGATTAAATCATTTTGATTATTAATTTTTACCAAAAGTCCCAAAATATTATTTTTCACAAATAATGGATGAATTGAATTTCTTGAATCATCAATTAAACAGTAAATAAATTGAGCAATCCTGTAAAGACAAAAAAAAAATTTTGCCTCTAAAAAATTTGCTGCCCTGTGCACTTGACCCTAGTGTAAATCTACCTCTGGCAACAATAGTAGGCTTAGTTAGGCGGGTGGTGGAATCACATGAAGATGCACTTACATTGTATTTATGAGACTACGTTACACAATATTACATTTTTCTCTGAAAAACAAGCAAATTTTATTTCACTAATCCAGGCCAGTAAAGAGATCGTGATATCGCTTATGCGACGATAATAACCAAATTCGATCTTAATACGCGATTTAATGGTGGGCGTTATGATTTAAATTGCTCTATTTTCTGTTGGTAATGCGAAGAGCCATCATAAACACAGCCGGCATTTTGTTCGTGATCGATGTAGTTAAGTACATAATTTTTACTGTCATTCAATTGTTTTTCAATCGATTTGGTTCTGAGAACGAGCCGTGTTACTAGAAAATTCGACGCTAGTGGACGCGGTGATTCACTCGTCGCCCCTTGGGATACCTTCATTTACGTGGTCACTACGCAACTCATTTGGATTTCATCAAAAGCATAGTTAAGCTTCACTAATCAGCGAAAAGAGCTTTTAAACAAACATTTGCTTTTGACAAATATGTGAAATTCGAGATTTTGACACTATCTACATGTGTATTTTTCTGTGGTTTTGGTTATAACGCGGTTTTTATATTTATTGAAAGCTAATTTGATGAAAAATTAGAAAGCTACAAAAACCCAAATAAAATATTGTAACTGCATAAATTTCAAAATAAAATATTTCATGTTTCTCTTTACCGTTTATTGCTTCAGATATTACTAACCAAATAAAACGGATGCTAATATGAATGGAACTGAAATATAAAGTAAGCAGTGATAAGCAACTCGCGGTGGCAATAAAATATATATCTATCTATTTAGATGATTAAAAATATCCCGGAATAAACTAACAACTTATCTAACAACTCAAAATTAAAGAGGAGATCTAACCCTTTCGGACCTTTGTAGTTATTTTAAGGTACAAAGGAGGGTGTGAAACTTCATTCAGCCGTAAATATCCTCCCTACCACGCGTTCTATTCGGTTTCGTGTCCAATTGTTCCTTTGAGCGGAACTGATCGTCGGCCCAGTTAAACAAGTGCACTCCAGGCCGATATCCTCATCCTCCTCCTCCTTCAGTCGATCGCTCATTGCTGAGCATCGTGATGCGAGCGCCTGTGACCTTTTTTTGTAATTTGTAGCCTCTTTTGTCGGTCAGTGGCACAGTGAAGTGCTTGACTCAGTGTTATTTCCAGACACTCGGATACTTGGTCACTCCATCTTTTTCGGCTCCGACCTCTGGATCGTCTTCCATCCACTTTACCCGTCACTATGAGTCTCTCCAGGTTGTCAGAGGGTTTTCTTGCTATATGACCAAAATATTGGAGCACTCTATATAGGCATTTGGTGGATAGCCTCTGGTCAACTTTTAGCTCGTTGAAGACGGAAGCGTTATACCAGGCCGATATACCAATATAATTTTATTATTAGCGCGAGTAATGAAATCATACCCGCAAAATTATAATTTGCGTAATTACTGGTGATAGGACTTCTTGTGAGTCCGCACGGGTAGGTACCACCGCCCTGCCCATTTCTGTCGTGAAGCAGTAATGCGTTTCGGTTTGACGGGTGGGGCAGCTGCTGTGACTATTCCGAGACCTTATAACTCATATCTCATGTGGTGGCAGTATTTACATTGTAGATGTCTATGGGCTCCAGTAAACACTTAACACCAGGTGGACTGTGAACTCGTCCATCAATCAGAGAAAAAAAAAAACTTCAGCAGTCTTCTTCATAGGAATACTTGCAAGAAGTTACAACTTTTCAGTGACTTCATATTATTAAAGCTGTATGTCTACAATGGCGGCCATCACTTCCCATTGTCGTCAAAAGCGACATTAGGATTCATCAGAAAATGGGCTGCTAAATTTTCTGGACATTACACCACATTTCATCAATCACCGACCGGCATTAGTGTAATGTTAGTTCTCACTTTTGATACTACCGTCCTACTGAAGCACTCATGAAGGCTCATCATTCTTAAATACTTATAACATTTAATTAAAAGTCGTTCGTGTCCACGAAAATTGTAATGTATTCGAAAGGTCGGAAATAATTTAATGACCATAAAAAATACAAGATTAAAAGCAAAAACTAGCACGAACTATGCTTACGATTCTCGAACATTAAAGAAAATGCCTCGTCCCATAATATCATTTTATAGTAATGAGAATACATAGTAGGGCCTAGTAATTCTCGGGGCGTTGTAGCAAACGAGTGTATATAATTAGGGCATTGCCGTTGCGGCCAGAGCTTAGCCATTTACCGGCCGCAGAAATAGATGTGCCACCTCGGACTATTACGAGACTCATATTTCTGTATTGGAAATAAATCTGCAAATTTTGTTTTTTTTTTTGTTCAGGAAACTACAGAGTTGTTTCAGGCTTTCCCATGCAGTCATGGTGGTGTAATATAGGCCTCTATAAGTAGGTACAATTTCTGTCGCGAAGCAGTTATGCGTTTGGGTTTGAATGATGGAGAAACTTTTATATTGTAAAACTGAGACTTAGGACTTGTATCTCAAGATGAGTGGCGACTTTTTAGTTGTTGATGTCTATGATCTCCCGTAACCCCTTAACACCAGGTTGGCCGAGAATTCATTCACCGATCTAGGTAATAAAAATACATTTTTACATTCTATTAGCATTAACGCTTATAGAAAAATAAACAATAGTTTGATATAGACAACGTGACTTTGCGTTGACCTACGATAATACTAAACAACCATAGGCAACTACTGAAAGCCATAAATATTAAATAATATACCGGCCCAGTTTTAAAAACTAATGCCGAAACGTAAAATAAATTAAATCTTTAAACAGTACGCAATGATATATTAACCATGCCGTAATATTTAAAGCTTTACTATACTATATGCGAGTATTAATGACAGAATACGAATATTCTATAAGCTAAGAGAAACTTTAAGCTACTACTGTATCAAAACATCGCTTTCACTAGCTTGGTTTACATCTACATATGTATAAAACATTGAAAAGTACCTAATTTTCATCAACTACAAAATATGCAGCTAAATAAAAAAAAATCACACGTATCACGCATAAAATAAAATACAATCATTTTACTACTATGATCTTATCGAGGTAAATAAATTAAATTAATATGAAAATAAAATTTAGTTCGCTTTCGATTTGATGATGTAAATATTTTTTTCTTATTTATTCCTTTATTTATTTATTTACTACTCAAATAATCCCTTTGTTTCCATCTCGAGTCTGATAGTACAGGTGTGATAGACGGTTCAGTTCTGCTTGTTTCTATCGCAAAGTAATCGTGCATTTGTATTAGAAGTGCACGACAGTCGTTATTGTTCAATTTTAAGTCTCAAAGCTACAGTCGTTTCTGTGGACTTTGGCAACAACCTAACAACAGCTTCACAATTTATAGCGCCCAGCAAGTCTAGCACACGATAACTTAATAACCGTTACATCAGATTTATGTATATGTCGGAGAAACCAGATTTATCAACACCATCGTCAGACATCATAGGGGCGAATAGGGTAATCGAGCTATGAGAAATATTGAGTGGATCACGTTTGTTGTCTTAGAACAATTTAGAAATCTTCTCTTGACGTTAGCAAACGAAAACAAATGATAGTTCTTAGAACGGAGGCACCGCTCTTCAAGAAGGCTGGTTGGTAAGTGTGATGGCGTCTACGCGCCGCCATGGGGTAGGCTCTGTCGTAGCACGAAGTTAGCCGAGTTCCGACGATACCGCAATCGTGCTGCCATCTCTCGGGAATCGTGCTGCGTTTCATTTAGCTACTAAACTAATGACCGTCTTCGACATTATAAAACTAAATAAATATATATAAACAATTTGTTTGAATTTAAAAGAAATTAATTTATAGATTTCTGTCTTGTCCTGTTGACTTTAAACGCACATACAGATAACGGTAATCCTCGAAGGGTTGTGATAAATATGCACGAATTTACATACCCTGTTTACTCAGATTTTGGATTTTATATACCATTATTTTTATTTATTATCTGTGTTTTATATACGATAAATCACAAGTTCAGGACTTTTTGGCGGGAACGCGAGGAGTGAAGTTGTGTGATTTGTTTTATTTTGTCTATTTAGTGTTTCTTCAGGTTTTAATGTGTAATAACGATGGTTTATTAACTGTTTCATATCTGAGAAAGTGCACAAATGTATGAAAATGAAACAAAGACGCTGGACGTAACTTCCCGGGATCCTTCAAAAAGTCCACTGAAAAAATCTCAGTAAATGACCACCATTTTACTGTGATTATCTTTTATCCCATATCATATCATCTCATCTCATTTCATTTAATTTCATCCCAGTTGATTTATGTCTTAAGTTAATCACCTTCGTTTCATTTCACTTCATATTATCATTTTTCATAAAAATAAGAATATAAATTAAAATAAGACATGACCTAAAAAAGGTCTTAGTTACCAGGTCATAAAATTACTTAAAAAAAATCACAAGTTCGAATTTTAAAATTCACCTCTAAGTTTTCGATTTTTCTGGAAGTCGTACTGATCGTGAAGCGCTCAGAAACTCTTTTTTTTTCGCACATTTTAGCATAAACGGACAGACGAACTCACGACCGACTGGTTAAACTAATAACAGTTCTTATGCATATTATGACAAGGTTACTTTTAAAATACAGCATATGAAACAAACATGCTTCACAAATATATGAGATTCACACAATACAATTTGAGTAAATTACATCGAATATAATAACTAGAGAGTCAATAACGTATCCCGAACAAAAGGAGCGATCTCGGTCATCTAATATTCACAATGAAATAACGTTTCTTATCTACTGCCGGCATAATGACGACGCATTGTTGGTTCTATTTCCGTGGCCACTGCTATCTATGTACTTAATATCATAATAGGTTGGGGAAAAAATTTCTTCGCATTTTTTAAGAAAATTCACAACATCTATATAATATCTTCTATATAATATATAAAAATGAATTGCTGTTCGTTAGTCTCGCTAAAACTCGAGAACGGCTGGACCGATTTGACTAATTTTGGTCTTGAATTATTTGTGGAAGTCCAGAGAAGGTTTAAAAGGTAGATAAATATGAAAATGCTCGGAATTATATAAAAACAAACAATTTTGTTTTTCCTTTGATGTTTCCTCCGTCGGACGGATTCCTTTTGTTTTTTTTAAAGTTTATTTTATACAAAATTTTAGGTATTTTATTTATCGATCGCGATTGAGGCACTACGAAGTCTGCCGGGTCAGCTTGTTTTTTAATATAGTTTATTATTTTATTATTATATATTAATATAGTTTTAATGATACCAAAACCAGCCAGATACAAATAGTATAGCCAAAGAGATTTTATTACAAGTTCATACATACTATAATGCGACAAGACTTTTTCCCCGACCTATTATTATGATATTATAACAGTTGTGCGATTCGTGGCTATAAAAGATTTACTACATTATATACTGTATAGATGGACTGATCCAGTGTAATGTAGAAAATTAGGGTATCGTTTGAATCATGCAATGTACAGAAGAGAGAATGTAATTTCGTTTTGGTTGTAAAATTGTGGTGACTGGTATTTTTTTCTTTCAATGTGACGTGGCAATCAGCTTGAGGAAATTTTTGAATTTAGTATGATTTCAAATTAAGGTTATATTGGAATTTAAAAGAACAGTTAGGTGAATTAAAAATCTATTTGTATAGGCAGGTTCTTATCATTCCCGACGCTAAACATATAGACGGTATTGTATAAACGTCATGACAATGACCTGATCTGTCGATGATCGCCAACAAGAGATGAAAAACATTTTCAGCATAGTTTTCTCTGTTTCAAAGCCGTTTTTTTTTAAGCGTAGCCCATAGACATCTACAACGTAAATGCCGCCACTCGCCTTGAGATATGAGTTCTAAGGTCTCAGTATAATCACAACAGCTGCCCCGCCCTTCAAACCGAAACGCATTGCTGCTTCACGGCAGAAACACGCAGGGTGGTGGTACCTACCCGTACGGACTAACAAGAGGTCCTACCACCAGTAAACCACATTAAATTTCAAATAAATCTATATCTGGTAAGTTATTAAAAAAAAAAATTATAAACACAAATAAAACTCTATATTAAGCGACGTTCAATCCAACTTCGTCCAATAAATAACGTGGAACAATTCCATCTTAAAGTTAAACGAACGAAATTACAAGTAATTCGTAACGTCTAACTCGCTGAAAGTAATTTCCGTTACGGTGGATTGAGTGGGGAGCCCAAATCAAGTACATGAAATACATAACGATCTTTTATTAACACAATGCTCATAATTCTCGGTGGCACACAACTGTAATACTTACTTACTGGGCGAGCCCATTTGCGGCGGATTTCCTCGGTAAAAGAGAATCGTTAACTGTGCGGTGTAATTCATGGGTGATCATATTATTAGGAATCAGAAGTGAGAAATTAATAAAAAAACAATTGCCAGTGGCCTAACCTTATCTTACTTATTTTTAATTAAGTACAAATCACAAATCACGAATCACGTATGCCGAGTAGTCCGCGAACGTCCGTACCCAGCGCCGGTCAATGCTCAAGTCGCCGAGCCGCGCCAAATACGGTGCTTTTATAGGTTTACTCGGTATATTGCGTTTAGCTAGTGGGAGTACATCTAACATTTTAGCTAATGGGGGTACATCTAACACTGATTATCGCCAAACGTCCGTACACTGCGAGTGTAACGAGCAAAATGTTCGGAATTATCTAGGTACCCTCCTTATATAAGCTTGCCGAGTATTCGATGACGATGTTTCAGAGGCTCCTTACAATATCATAATTTTAAATTTTAAAATCGAATTAATGATGAAGATTTTTCCTTAAATTCGTTTTTAAAAGAAAGCAGTTGTTTTATGGCTGATGCCGACTTCGATCGATGCTAATGAGCACTAACAGTAGTTAAGAAATATAAACTATGTTTACTCTTGATTAAGATCATTCATAGCAAATATTAAAAACACAAATATACTTATATATATAACACACACATAACGCAAATGTATGTAATTTTTTTTATCTGTTAATAATAAATCTCTTTGAAATATCAGCATTAATAAGAGTATCCAAAAGGGTTTTCGTGTAATCGAATAGACAAAAATCATACAGTTAAATAATCCAAAAATTATTCAATTTATAATAGGAACGATTATATTTTTGTAGGTCACCATTTCTGTAGACACACCTACTGAGAAGATGTACTTCTTACCGAACGAGTACATAAAAATCATTTTCGCCTATCAATTAAGGCACAAGCAAACTCGGAGGGACTCTATCGAGTGCTAAGTTCGCGTGAGCTAAACTTTTACCGCGACTCCTTTTAACACTTCTGTAGCTATTTACATTTTATTGCTCCATCCACAAGCTCGCCAGAGTTGCGAGACCACTTTATTTGTTACGTTTATTTATTTTGTTTCGTCTTTACAAAGTAAACAACTTTGATAACCTCTTATTTGAGTTAAATGGGAAATTTAAACCGAGTCCGAACTTAGCGTTAGTTCCCTGTTTACAATAAACTGAATGAATTTCGTCAAACTTTGAAAGCTTCGATGCTCAATTAAAAATTTAATTTCCGACGTTTTCAAATTTCAACACTTAATATAAACTTACGTAGAAACAAATTAGTTACTTTAATACATTATTAGAATAATATATCGCGCTATATTATGCTACTAGCGACCCGCCCTCGCTTCGCTTCGGAAACATTAAATTTTATTATTGAATAGCTGAGTCCCGCGATGCTATCCGCGGTTATTGTCGTACTGCGGGTGACACCGCGGGGCAAAGATAGTCTAAAAAAGTAGCCTAAGTTACTCCTTATATCATCAGCTGTCTATCAGTGAAAGTCACCCCCGATTACTCTCTTTAGACAACCCATACCCTGGGCCAGGAAGGTCAAGTACCTGGGCGTTACCCTGGATGCATCGATGACATTCCGCCCGCATATAAAATCAGTCCGTGACCGTGCCGCGTTTATTCTCGGTAGACTCTACCCCATGATCTGTAAGCGGAGTAAAATGTCCCTTCGGAACAAGGTGACACTTTACAAAACTTGCATAAGGCCCGTCATGACTTACGCGAGTGTGGTGTTCGCTCACGCGGCCCGCACACACATAGACACCCTCCAATCCCTACAATCCCGCTTTTGCAGGTTAGCTGTCGGGGCTCCGTGGTTCGTGAGGAACGTTGACCTACACGACGACCTGGGCCTCGAATCAATTCGGAAATACATGAAGTCAGCGTCGGAACGATACTTCGATAAGGCTATGCGTCATGATAATCGCCTTATCGTTGCCGCCGCTGACTACTCCCCGAATCCTGATCATGCAGGAGCCAGTCACCGTCGACGCCCTAGACACGTCCTTACGGATCCATCAGATCCAATAACCTTTGCATTAGATGCCTTCAGCTCTAATACTAGGAGCAGGCTTAGGGACCCCGGTAACCGTACTCGTCGAACTCGACAAAGAGGTCGACGTGCAACCTAACCCATGCATCAGCCCGCTGAGTTTCTCGCCGGGTCTTCTCAGTGGGTCGCGATTCCGATCCGGTAGTGGATTCATTTGCGAAGCAGCTACTCTTGAGTTGTTAGGTCTCCTTCGGAGGCGCTCGGGCAGTTGTTAGCAAATCCCGCCCCTCTTGGCTGAGCCTTTGCTCGCCCACCTGTCCTGGTGAAACTGGAAAGGCCTTCGGGCCACCAGTAAACTTTCAATCATAAAAAAAAAAAAACAGTGAAAGTCTCGTCAAAATCGGTCCAGCCGTTCCAGAGCTTAGCCGGAACAAACAGACAGACAGACAGACAGAGAAAAATTGTAAAAAAAATTATTTTGGTCTATGTACCGTATATATACATTCATATGCATGTAATAAAAAGTGGTTATTTCAATATTACAAACAGACACTTCAATTTTATTTATATGTATAGATTATAATAATATACCACAATAAATATATATATATATATATACCTGGTTAAATGAAGCAACGACTGACAAATCTTGGTCGATGAAAATGGTATGAGGAGAACTGAGAAACGAACTCATTGACGTGTAGAAAGGCCTCCCTTACTGTGGACTAATGATGATGAATAAGACTTGAAGAATGAATAAAGAAATTCGAGTATCTGTTTTTTTCCATTTTGATCCGTAAAACATTAAAGAGCTTCAACACCCATTCCCTGTCTTTCAATCGAGAGTTAAATCCGCAATCTATCATCGACGGTTTTCCTTTCCTTGAAGTTTAGCAACGAGGTAATCCATCGAATTAGAGAAACATATTTTGTTGTAAATTCGAATTTCAATTTAGGTAATAAATTGATAAACGGAAAAAATGTAAATAAAAGCTAATCTCCTGCGAGAAAACTGAGAGTATTCAATATTTAATTTGAAATATTAGCAATGAAAATTTTCAGGAACTTTATGTTGAAAAAAATACATCTATATATTAATACGTGAAGCAAAAACTTTGTACCCCTTTTAACGAAAATTGCGCAAAGGGATGAGTATGAAATTTCTTACACTTATAGAGAATATGGATGGAAAATGGAGATGGAGAATATGGAATATGGAGTCCAGAATGATAATAGTTTTTTAAATTATGCATAAAAAATACATTTTTTTTTTTTTTTTTTTTTTTTTTATTGCTTAGATGGGTGGACGAGCTCACAGCCCACCTGGTGTTAAGTGGTTACTGGAGCCCATAGACATCCACAACGTAAATGCGCCACCCACCTTGAGATACAAGTTCTAAGGTCTCAAGTATAGTAACGACGGCTGCCCCACCCTTCAAACCGAAACGCATTACTGCTTCACGGCAGAAATAGGCAGGGTGGTGGTACCCACCCGCGCGGACTCACAAGAGGTCCTACCACCAGTAATTACGCAAATTATAATTTTGCGGGTTTCATTTTTATTACACGATGTTATTCCTTCACCGTGGAAGTCAATCGTGAACATTTGTTGAGTACGTATTTCATTTGAAAAATTGGTACCCGCCTGCGGGATTCGAACACCGGTGCATCGCTTCAACACGAATGCACCGGACGTCTTATCCGTTAGGCCACGACGACTACTTTTTATCTCAATAAAAAAAACATTACACACACTACCATGTATTTGACATACACATGCATGCACAATATTTGTTTAATGTCGACCTATTCATATTGCTTAAAATCTGTGGTCAAATTGAGAATAGATTAAATATTGTTTCTTTATTAATATTTGTCTAAAGTGTATTTTTGGCGAAAAGTATGATTATAAAAGTTCAATCTATATATATAAAAATGAATTGCTGTTCATTAATCTCGCTAAAACTCGAGAACGGCAGGACCGATTTGGCAAATTTTGGTCTTGAATTATTTGTGGAAGTCCAGAGAAGGTTTAAAGGGTGAATAAATATGAAAATGCTCGTATTTATATAAAAACAAACAATTTTGTTTTTCCTTTGATGTGACCCCCCGCCGGACGGATTCCTTTTGTTTTTTTTAAGTTTATTTTATACAAAAGTTTAGGTCTTTTATTTATCGATTGCGATTGAGGCACTACGAAGTCTGCCGGGTCAGCTAGTAGTCTTTAAAAATAGAATCATAATAGTGTACAAATTTATAATTTCAATTAATTATAGTCGAATTTCGATTACCGGGGGACTACTAGTACAACATTAGTATTTTATTGATTAGATCCAATTGAAATTCCCCTAGCTGATTTTTGGACATTTTCCAGCTGAGGGCCATCATTCTAGCCTCATCTCAAAACGCTTATCTGAGATTAAGTGCCTAACATAGTTCACACAAATCTCTCGTGCGGGCCTGGCGCTAACATTCAAACCCCAGTTCCCGCATTGATGCCGCCGAAAATCCGAAAAAGGTATTCGTAAGTACCCTTGAAAGATTTATGCGAATAATTCACTGTAAGGAAGACTCTGTGGTAAATCTGTATTGCTTACATTATGGAAGCGGATGGACTTTGAAATCGTTTTTCGTGAATCAAATGCTTAGAACGCAGTTATGCAGTTCGTTTGTTTCGTGTGCTGTAAGCAAAAATAAAACCGCTCATGTTAATTAACCGATATCTCATAATACTTTACTTTACTTATACATCGTATTTCTCTCTGCTAATAGTTTGCTCGAAGAAAACTCATAAATGAGTTAAGCTCGCCTTTGTACATAGTATTTAGATTCTTTTAATCTGTTTTTTATTGTATTTTCTTTTTGTGTACAATAAGTATAAATTGAAAAAAAATAAAAGTCTGTGGCCGCGGATACCTTTTTTTTTTGTTTTTCCACAGGAGAAAATCGCCGGATCCCCACCCGCGCGGCAGGTGGGGTATGTGGGAGTTGAAGCCACTAAAAACTCCTGCCGCTCACAACCGGCGCCCTACCTCGGACCGGGCCGGAGCCCAGTCGGGGCTATTGAAACGGCGGGACAGGGTTGACGCAGAGCACATTACATCCATCCCGCCGTCCCACGGACGCCGGACCGGTGGCCGCCAGCGACACGACCACCGGTTCCCTCGTTCAGCGGGCCGAGAGCCCGCTTTGATGGCGCCGCGTTACACCTTCCCCCAGAGCGGTCGGGGGAACGCGGTCTACCATCACCCGGCTTCCTATTGCGGGTGAGCGTGCCAAGCACGCCACACCACGTCTGGGTCTCTCCCCGCACAAAACGGGTAGGACCCCTAGCTCTTAGGGGGCCAGGTCACGGATACGACCCCGGTCCCGACCCCCTGCTCGGCGGCGGCGGGTTTCTGCGTAGTGAGGAGAGCTTTCCCTCACTCGGGCCGCGGATAACTTAGATGAAATTTGCACACATATTTTAAATTTTCAAAAATTACTCACCTAAATTAAATTATACATAAATGCTACTACCCTAAAAACTATTATTAGATTATCTGTGCTAAATATTTATCCCACAGTTTGAATTATTTAAATTCGAAATGATAACTTAACGTTCCAAAAAGTTTTCATGGTAATAAAAAGGATTGGTATTAAACAAAGTAATGCTTGTTTATCCGCGAAAAGCCATAATATTTAAAGTGGTCATAATATTCGAAAGAAAACGAATACCATTATGATAATGTCCGACGAAAATTAGATAGGAGCCAACATCCGCATTTCCTGCAATAAAATTTTTGAATGGAATCGCTAAGTATTTTGTCGCCGACACATACGTAACAAGAGCGGCCTGGATACACTGTTATGTTAACAATGCGTGCATTTTCCTGCTGCGTTCTTAATCTCTAGACGTCTCCTTCCTATTGTTGACATATGTAGAGTACATGTGACCTAAAAACTGGTGACGCGCTAATGTACTCTACTCTCTACACATTTGTTTTCGTCCTTCTGGCTAGTTTTAGTCGTATGTTTGATTTTTTCTTGACTAAATGAATAAGGTGAAATTATTTTTTATGTATCTCCATTACCATAATATGACTTACTTATACATACTCGTATAAATAAAAAAATATATTATAAAACCGAATTTATTGGATTTTTCATTGGCAAAACAAGCTGCATTTGTTGTAGAGACCGCTGAGAATTTGCATTACAACATGCAGGAATTCAGTACTTATTAAAAAAAAGGCGTAAAAAACACCACTATATCTATAAAAACAGTTAGTTATATCTTTCTCTACTTTTTCCTGTAACAATCAAATTATCACGTTGAACAAAAACAACAAAGTTTGACCTTCGTTATCATGTTTTAGAGATTAAACTTTGTGAGACAAGGGCTCAACGTAATGCACTTCAGTTGTACGCAAAATTGTATTACAGTTTCGGAACATTCGAAATTTTCAATTTGATAAAAGGAATTGTTTACAAACATTTCTTATTTAAAAAGAAGCAATAGTTCATTGTTTTGAAAATATATCTTACAGCAAAACATATTATTTACATGCACAGTATATAATGACGAAGAATTACTGGTGGTAGGACCTCTTGTCAGTCCGCACGGGTAGGTTCCACCACCCTGCCTATTTCTGCCGTGAAGCAGTAATGCGGTTTGAAGGGTGGAGCAGCCGTTGTAGATGTCTGTGGGCTCCAGTAACCGCGTAATACCAGGTGGTCTGTGAGCTCATTAAGCGATAAAAAGAAAGACAGCACAATGCGAACATTCGATATATTTAAGTTTTGCATAAGTGCTTTAAAAAAGTTTTCTTTCGAACTGTGATGTCTGATTCTAAGGTCCAATCGCTGCTAAAAGGAAACTAATGAAACCATGTCACGCTCCGTTCTGACTATCGTAAGCTGTATATAAAAATATACAGCTGATTTGTTTAAACTAATACAGGGCGACATTGACATATCGTGAGCTACATTGTGAATTTTCCACAATCCCGTTCAGTAGTTTTTGTCTGAAAGAACAATATACATCAACCGTCCTCACAAAGTTTCACATTTACAATAATATTTTTTTAACTATAATACCAATAATATATAATAATAATTTTAAAAAACTTTGTAATAATCAAACTTATACGGACAGATCAACTCACGCGTTATGCAGTGGGACAGTTTAACTAGAACCTTAAAATGTACGTTTCAAGATATATTTCCCCAAATCATACTACAAACATGAGTTGTAGTATACAGGGTGGAAGGGTGGTTAGCGAGCCAGGAACGTGAACAGCAGCTGCCCTGCCTAAGGAGCAAATTAGAAATTTATCATCATTTGAAAGCATCAGGAATGAAGAACGTTCTAGAAGCATTAAGGACGTCAAAGTAGTTGGCTTCAATTGTATCGCATGATCAGTTAACAGCACAAATAGTAAGGAAATAACTGAGCTTAAAAAAGCGTTTTTTTTTTTTTCATCTACAAACTATAACGGAATTTTCTTTAATTATATCGCGCAATTTTGTAAAAGGCGAAAAATTAACACCGTTTGGCAGTGAGCAGCGTGTGGCGGTAACTGGAACGATCGTCGAAGCAATGGTCTGGTCTGGGTTAATTAAGGAAACGCTGTGGACGTTTACTTGGGAACTGGACAATTAAGTTTTTACAATTGTACGTGTTAGCTTACTGACTTCAGGGTATTATATGATAATACTTACTTCTGCTAGGTTTTATTGTAACACGCGTTGTGATTTATATCCGGTTACCACTTAATACTAGCTGCTCCGTGACTTACATATGCCTATCTAGGACAATTATTGTAACAATAAAACAAAAAAAAGTGCGAAGGCCAGTTACAGAAATTTTGACGTGACAACGTCTTATAATTCGATGGAGCCGGCTGCACGCACGAAAAAACATGACTCATTGAGGCGTTCCATTTAAGGCTTGAAGTGCAAGCGAGAGCGCGCAACGAGCGACAAAGAGGCACAATCGGCCTCCGCGTTCGGCAGCTTTCGACATCTGTCTCTCTCCTACTTGAGTGAGAGATGCATCCGCGTGGACAGCTGCTATACAACAATACATTTACATGTTTTCGTCAAGTATGAAGTTCAGTGAAAAGTGAATGTGGTGTCAATTGTCCATACAAAATATCTATCCAACAAATAAAATTAAAATTTTCTTTTGAAAAATGAAACCATTCCATCAGTATATTCTTATGACGTTTTCACGTTCAACTATCGTCAGTAAACCGACTTTACAGAAAACCGATTTTTTTTCAGAAGTATTTCATCTCATTCTCTCTCGCAAGCTATAGACCTATATGTTAGTCTCTTTTTAGTGTCGCTCTTACGTTTCATCGAGTTTCAAATCGCAACGTTGCTAAAAAAGATCATTTCAAAATATAACTACCAACATATTAACATTTGAAATCGTCTATGTATCGTATTTCGTATCTAAAATTAATTAAAGAGATTAACACCTGCGCTCACAGGCGAGAAAATCGACTCTCTGACACGTATTGGTAAATAAATATAAGGAAGGCGTATATTGGACCGTGCGTTACCGGTTCATCGTGTCTCGCGTAATACCTGCGCTCCAATCTCTACGAAGGCCATGATAAAAAATTTGCCTTCAGAATACGTAGCACTAAAAATATGGTAACAGTATTTTTTGCCGGCATTTCATTCTATAAATTGTCTGACTAGCTCCATTCTTATGTTAAAACGGTTCGAAGCATTGATTATTCTTTAACACACGTGGTTTTGGTTTGGAGGATTTTTTTTAGAGAAATCTTCTCGCAGAATACCTACCTACGTCGCTTTTTATGGTATTTCGTCCTTGCTACACGCCGAAGCTCCAATAATCTTTAGCATCTGTTGGTATTTGACATGAATGAGGATAAAGAGATATAGAGAGATAAGAGAACGAATTCCGAGCAATGGACCGGCTAAAGAGACAATTTAGCATTCTCCATCAAACCAGTGACAGTACATTGTGGATACAGAATGTAAAAAGTGTACAAAAATATTAGCCATATTATAAATCAAGCAATTAAGTAACGTGTCAAAATTTTTTTTTTTTGTTCTAGTTTATTTCACTTATCCCATAATTGATTGTCGCTCAGAATTTCATCACCATCAATAGACAGTTTTATGACATACGGTGCCTTAAGTTCCTTTGAAAATTAAAAAAATTGATTAATAAATTAACAGTATGGATTAAGCATAAACAAAGCCAAAGTCTTTCCATAAAAGAATATCCATTGTGTCAATAATTTTACTTTTTCATTTTACTGTTTTAAATTAAGAACATTAAGAGAGCCTTGTCATTGTTAGTTAGTTGCTTATTCCGACGAAATACACTGACAATTTTTTTTTATTGCTTAGATGGTTGAACGAGCTCACAGCCCACCTGGTGTTAAGTGTTAACTGGAGCCCACAGACGTCTACAACGTAAACGCGCCACCCACCTTGAAGAACAAAACACGTGTAATTTTCATTACTTCCGTGGCATGAATTATTCTACAAAAGAGCATCGCCAATTTATCAACTATCAGCTTACACAAAAACGTTCGGCTGAAGATTAACCGAAGGCGAAAACTGGATACTGAAGAGCGATCGAACGGAAGCCATAAAAATATTTACATTTTAAACCCTATTTACTTCTGAAAATCTAATTTGTGCTTATATATTTTTATCATATCATATGGTAGTCTGTACCATGCGATCCATGCCACCCATGATCGAACACAGTGGAAGAACGTCACAATAACATGTGGTCACGATCCTCAGTAGTGAGGGAACGATTTAGAATAAGTTTTTTATCAAAGTAAGTACAAGCCTGCCCAAAGCGCTAACAAGTTTCCATTTGCATAAATTATCATTTATGACTTTTGGACTGTTAGCTCTGTGCCTCTCCTCTACGAAGCCAAGAGTAATACATAATGTAAGCCCACAAGGATCCCTCTGTCTCAAAGCCAGTGGTGGAACTTTATAATGTCTATGATTCCTGTTAAGTCCGACTTTTTTTTTATTGCTTAGATGTGTGGACGAGCTCACAGCCCACCTGGTATTAAGTGGTTACTGAAGCCCATAGACATCTACAACGTAAATACGCCACCCACCTTGAGACATAAGTTCTAAGGTCTCAAGTATAGTTACAACGGCTGCCCCACCCTTCAAACCGAAACGCATTACTGCTTCACGGCAGAAATAAGCAGGGTGGTGGTACCTAACCGCGCGGACTCTCAAGAGGTCCTACCACCAGTAATAGCCTGACTAAGCAACTCATCCGCATTTATAATTTTAAAAAAAAACTATGAAACCATAACGAATGCGTCCATTTAATATATGTCACGAAATAACGAATAAAGCGTAGTTGTTTATGGTTTCAAGTTTATTCACAAGAGATTTCTATACTTAAACTATACTCATAAACAGTAAGGGTCAAAGACATATAAAAACTTGTTCTTGTTATGAACGTTGAAAACTTCGGCACTAAAGTTTACAGACGAGTTTATTAGGAAAGTATACAGAAATATGAAACTAATAGTGTTTTGAGTCTTCGAATCCTTCGTTTCGAACTACCGTACGTATACCGTACGAATTTCCGATTGACGAATGAAAATGTATTCCGATGATGAAATAAAAATTATTTGCAAACTTTAGATTATTTATTAACTAGCGACCCGCCCTCGCTACGCTTCGGAAACTGTAATTTATTATTGATTTCTACACTATTTTAATGGATGTTATTATACATATAAACCTTCCTCTTCAATCATTCTATCTATTAAAAAAAACCGCATCAAAATCCGTTGCGTAGTTTTAAAGATTTAAGTACCTATGATATGGATCTATGTATTTGCGATCTTTATTCAGTTTAAAGTTTGCAAAATCGAGTTATATTTTTATGAGATAAACTCTCTTTGTCTTGTCAGCGACTCTATTCGTCTCCTGATAATACTGTTACGAATTGGGATTCAAAAGAAACAAAAACTCTTCACTGAAATAATAATTAAAACTGAATTTAATTATGTCTACAATTAATGTAAACTTCCCATATCATAATTCACTTTTTCGCTTTCTTGATCGTGATCCTAACGTCGCTTCGCTTCGAATAGAATTATTTTCATGCATGCCGACCATGCTACGCTTGTACAGTCGTGTCGTGCTTACAATTCTCCAGAACATTCCCGATAGAGCATTCGAGAATGTTCTAGACGCATTTTGCATATGTCGAGTACATTCTAGTAACACTCTCGATTCGCCTTGAACAATCTCGATATCCGTTTTTGGTATCTAACAACAGATACCATAACATATACATAAAATAATAATAGAATATATTAATTACGATCTTTCCGAGTTTCGAACTGAAACTATATTATGGAGCAAAGGATATTTATGGCTTAGATTGATGAATGAAAAAGAATGAAGATGAAAGCTAAGTTGGTACTGAATCCACAAAATTAATGCCCATACCAAACTTGAGACAAGACATCTTAGTCTCATTGCATTGTAGAACAATTACTACCTTTCGATTAAGCAGGAGACAATAATTATTATGTACGCAAAATTTATAAAATTTTGCAAGTTTGATTTTTATAGCCCAATGTTATTCCTTCATGGCGATGGTTAGTCGTGTTAAGTACTGAAGTCGTCGTGGCCTAACGGATAAGACGTCCGATGCATTCATGTTGAGCGATGCACCGGTGCTCGAATCTCAGGCGGGTACCAAATTTTCTAATGAAATACGTACTTAACAAATGTTCACGATTGACTTCCACGGTGAAGGAATAAATAACATCGTGTAAAAAAATGAAACCCGCAAAATTATAATTTGCGTAATTACTGGTGGTAGGACCTCTTGTGGGTCCGCGCGGATGGGTACCACCACCCTGCCTATTTTCTGCTGTGAAGCAGTAACGCGTTTCGGTTTGAAGGGTGGGGCAGCCGTTGTAACTATACTTGAGACCCTAGAACTTATATCTCAAGGTGGGTGGCGCATTTACGTTGTGGGTCTATAGGCTCCAGTAACCACTTAACACCAGGTGGGCTGTGAGCTCGTCCACCCATCTAAGCAATAAAAAAAAATAAAAAACTTATTTCCTTATATAACAACCAGGTAATCCATCCCGAATAAAACCGTCTGAACAAATGAAATTGCCTCATTAGCGCATCTGACCTCCAAACTCTTGGCTGGAACGTCTTTACAAAGGCTCCAAGAAATCCAAATGTCATACATAAAGCTACACGAGTGTTTGTTTAGGACAGATGCCTTATTTATTTGGCGTCAACAAAAAGAACCTTAGGTATTAAGGATAAACCAAACGTTAGGATTCTGCACGTTTCAGTAATTATATTACTTGTTACCGAGCGAGGCTGGAACAATCTTTAGTTTTCCAGTTCAACGACCTTCAGACTTAAGCCTGTTGTAATTGTTTATACTGGTATTTATTATCCTGTTGTGATTTATATAGTGTAAGTATACTTTTTTTTCTACTTATGCTGATAGCCTTGAGAGGCTATTTCAGCTTCACCCTAACATATATGTGACAAAATATGGCTACCATCGATATATAATATGTATATGTCAATAATGGTACGAATTGCTTTAAACTTTTGCAATTATTATAAACCTTATATAAGTAAGAATCCATACTACGACTTTAGTCGCCCTAAGCACGTCATTACGTGCTTTTAGGTACCACAAGCACCGGTCACCGTCCTTGCCGAAACCGTCGCTTGCAACGAAGAGCTCGACGAGTAAATTAAACCATAAACACAGCCCACTCAGTTACTGGCCGGATCTTCTCAGTGGGTCGCGTTTCCGATCTGGTGGTAGATTCTGCGAAGCACTGCTCTTGCTAGGGCCAGTGCTAGCAACACTTTCGGTTTGAGCCCCATGAGCTCACCTACACGTAAAGGCGAAGCTGAAATAGCCCCTCAAGGCTAACAGCATAGGTAGGAAAGAAAAGCTACTTTAATGGACCCTCTCAAAGCTAACAGCATAGGTAGGAAAGAAAAGCTACTTTAATGGACCGTCTCAAAGCTAACAGCATAGGTACGAAAAAAAAAAAACCGGATCGGAAACGCGACGCACTTAGAAGGTCCGGCGAGAAAGTCAGTGGGTTGTGTCTATGGAAGAATACCGTGAGTAAGAATTTTGCTTTTTAAAGATCAGAATCTTTTTAAAGATAAAATTGTTTTTTAATTTGAACATAATAGTAATAATAATAATCTGAATCGTAAATCGGTTCTTTCATCTACCTAAAAGCATTACGCGGTTACTTAACTATCCGACACGTACTTTATGTAATATAAGAAATCAGTCGGTCCCCGAGGAGTCTCACGACTCGCTTCAATAAATCTAAAATGAAGCATCTAGACTAGAACGAAATCTTCTCCGAAGTTGAACCACACGTGTCTCAGATTATATTAAGACTTTTTTAACCGACTTCAAAAAAGGAGGAGGCTCTCAATTCGAATGTATGTATTAATTTTTTATGTTTGCTACCTCATAACTTTTGACTGGGTGAATCGATTTTGATGATTCTTTTTTTATTAGAAAGCTGGCGCTTCCCGTGCGGTCACGTTACAATTTAGTCCAGTTCTGATAATGGTATCCATGAGAAAACCATATAAGTCTGCAATTTGCATTACGTGCGCGACAAATAGATGAATAACTCAATAACTAAATTATCACGTCAACCGTTTTCGATAATTATTGTTTTTAGTGTATATTAATTTGTTTTGGAATATCTTTTTTTTTCTATTTGAAGTGGGTTTTTGTTAAAGCATGTCTATTTACAATTATTTACTTACTCTTTTTTTATTTGTTTACATAACACATGAGGTGTAAATTAATTATTTAATATTGTGTGAACCATCAATGCAAGGCAAAAGTCATCAACCCCTCTTCCCTTGAGATAACAGACCCCACGCGTATTTGAATTTTAATTGTATTATTACGCTGCACGCATTAGTGAAAAATCAATTTTCAAATGATTTTATTCGATCGAATTTAGGATTCACTGACAATATTGTTACGCCGGTAAGAGTAACGCCACCTATCACCGAATAGTCGAACGAATATCGAAGGATCTAGTAGCACCTAGAATGCTCGAGAAGTACAACGCCATCTATTGTCACATAGTGATAACAACTACTAGAGATGTGTGGAATATTCTCAATAATTCTTGGGATGAGGAACGGATCACCTGAAGCGAAGCGGAATAAGCGAATTGAGAGTTTTAAAGTGTTTGTTGAGTGTTATAACTGTTCTAAGTGTTGAATACAGTTTTTAGTTATACTTTGGTGGAATTGTATTTGTCCCGAACCCCAGCGCGTAACAATATTATACTGTCTTCATTTTCGAAAACAACTACATTTCACTCTGTATTTTGGTTGACTCACATTGATCCGGTGACTAACAACAGACGCAGACTTGAATAGCGTGTCTGTTATTGGTCTTCAGTGACAGATGGATTATTATATTAAAAAGGAATTTAGTAAGCACGCGCCAGAGGCTATTGCAGTGCATTCAATGTAGATTTAAATTCACTCTGTGACTAGTGTAAGTGATGCTGGTAAGCCATCGAAAACTCAGTGTAAGCGTTTTTTTCATATCAATCGAATAAAACTCGTCTACTTTTGTACTATTCGAGCCATTTAAAGCACTATTTACATCAACGCCGCGATTTTGAATACAGCCGACGTACTGCATCTAACTATTATGAACATCATCTATCACATTACTATCTTCAACATCTAACTATCATCTACGATAGACTTCTTGGCGGGAACGCGAGGAGTGAAGTTGTGTGATTCGCTTTCTTTTGTCTATTTAGTGTTTCTTCAGGTTTAAATGTGTGATAACGGTGGTTTATTAGCTGTTAAATATCTGTGAAAGTGCACAAATTTGGGAAAATGAAATAAAGCCGCTGGACGTAGCTTCTCGGGATCCTCCAAAAAGTCCACTGAAAAAATCTGAGTAAACGACCACCATTTTACTGATATTATATTTCATCCCTATATTTTATACAAAAATATTAAAAAAAACAGTAGCAAAAGTTCGAGAAGACAAACCAGTGGAGACGGTTCGGTATACGATAGTCGCCGCGCCGACGGCACAAGGACTCACAATTAGATTTGCCGACGGCTAAAGGCACGTACTCTACTCTAATCCTGTTTGTTGAAGCTCTCACAACAATATTACATATCAATTTCTCGGGGAACGGCATTCGATGTGAAGCGACGCGCGTCGGAAACGTTCGGAGATTCTCTTAACGCGGAAGTAACAACAAAATATTTTTGCTTCGACAAACTCCTTGTTTTATTTATTTCGCAATCTCAGTCGCAAATTGAACAAAGGCGATATCTTCTCTTGAGAATTTCCGAGTGACGAATGAAAATGTATTTCAATGATGAAATAAAAATTATTTGCAAACTTTAGATTATTTATTAACTAGCGACCCGCCCTCGCTTCGCTTCGGGAACTGTAATTTATAATTGATTGCTACACTATTTAATGGATGTTATTATACATATAAACCGTCCTCTTCAATCACTCTATCTATTAAAAAAAAACGCATCAAAATCCGTTGCGTAGTTTTAAAGATTTAAGCATACATAGGGATATAGGGACAGAGAAAGCGACTTTGTTTTATACTATGTAGTGATACCGCTTTTTTTATCTTTGCTACCTACTGCTTTTGGTTTTCGCCGAAAAATTCTAATACTGTTTAGTTGTACTTCCTTTATTACTACAATTTCACGTAGGCTACGCTTTATTTAATGTACATAAATTTCCTTATTCGGTACCCTTCAAGAGAACATCTGCCCTCGCTCAATCAGTAATGTCAGTATTTTCGTGTATCGTCCAGATTTTTTTCCCAATAGGGAAGTGATCAAAAGCTTACGATAGTAATGAAACTAGTATTTAAGTCATGAATTATTATACAATTCAATAACCTAAGTACTTCTATAATAATAATTAATAGAATAAAATAAATAGATATTAAAATAAACGCGAGATTGAAATCGTCGTGGTCTAAAAGATAAGATGGCCGGTGCATTCGTATCAAGGTATACGACTGTAACGGTGATCAAATCCCACAAACAGGTACCAATTTTTCTAACGAAATACGTCCTTGACGAATATTCACGATTGACTTCGACGGTGAAGGAATAACATTGTGTAATAAAAATCAAACCCGTCAAATTATATTTTGCGTAATTACTGGATGTATATAGGTACCTACATATACATTACCTTGCCTATTTCTGCCGTGAAGCTGGAATTCGTTGCAGTTTGAAAGATGAGGCAACTTTTGTAATGTAAAACTGAGACTTAGAACTTATGTCTCAAGGTAAGTTGTCGCTTTTTTTTTTACTGCTTTGATGGGTGGACGAGCTTACAGCCCACCTGCTGTTAAATGGTTACTGGAGCCCATAGACATCTACAACCTAAATGCAGCAACCACCTTGAGATATAAGTTCTAAGGTCTCAAGTATAGTTACAACAGCTGCCCCACCCTTCAAACCGAAACGTATTACTGCTTCACGGCCGAAATAGGCAGGGTGGTGGTACCTACCCGCGCACACTCGCAAGAGGTCCTACCGCCAATAAAATATATGTTGTAGTATATGTTGTTAATGTCTATGATGGGTTCCGGTGACCACAAGATGGGCCGTAAGCTGAACCAACCATTAAAGCATTGAAATAAAAACCGCGTGAAAAGTGATTCACGATAAATCTAAGACTCTCGGAAATCGAAACAAATTATAATTTATATAATATATTAGATATATTTCATGTTAAATACAAACAGCTCATGCATAACCTACAATTGGATATACCATAAATATCTCAAAGCGTTTAAATTCAAGACACCCAACTCAAACCTGAAGCTTGATATTGAAACATTCATTTTAACCATATCGTCAATAAAGTCGATTGACGTTGTTCAGAAAATATTTTATAGTTCTGCAACATTTGAAATTATTATCATTTTCTTTACGCTTTTTCATTTATTTTCATACTCATTACCGCATGTTCATTTTGCTTTGTGAACAACGATACTGAATTCGCAGACATTTCAAACAGAGTAACATGGAATGGCAATTGAGAAAATAAAAGATATATTTTCCAATTGGCTTCTAATATTTTATTAGAAAGGATTCAATACGATTTTTTTTTTGTCAAATATATAATGTAAAAATGTACCCTAATCACACATCTTTATGTTCCAATTTAGGTCTACAACATGAATAAAATAAACCAAGCTTAATGTATATATTATGTATTAATAAGATAAATATTATATTATTATGTATTTCAAAATTGTATTTTTATATATGGGCTTAAATATGTTCTGAAATAAATGATTATTATTTAATTTTTTATTATTAATCATTAAAAGCATGCTTTAACCGAACTTAAACTTAAAATAATGGATATTGAACAATTATTATTAAATCAAAATTCCAAGATACATATATGTATAAATTAATCCGACGTCTTAAAGTTAGTGAAATTTATCTTACATATATATATATAGAATATAAGGTAAAGCTCATAAAAGTGAATTAAAAACTAAATTACAATTGAAAATGATCGTTTGTCATTTTGATCGCGTTTTTGGTCTATTGGTTAATTATACCCTAATTACTGTACTACGGGGCCCAGGATAGACCTCCAAAGTCAATCTTTCATTTAATTCTAATCGATTTTGTATTCTATGTTTGTGTTTGTGTGTGTTTTTTCCTTGTAGATGCATGCAGATGTGCATACGGCGGAACGCACAAGTGAACCAACGCATACCTCAACAACATAACGATTAACGACTATACTAGCCATTAATAGCACTTAAACATATATTTCAAACTAGCTAACCCGGCAGACTTTGTAGTGCCTCAATCGATAAATAAAAGACCTAAGCTTTTGTATAAAATAAACTTAAAACAAACAAAAGGAATCTGTCTGACGGGGTACACATCAAAGGAAAAACAACATTGTTATTTTTATTTAATTCCGAGCATTTTCGTATTTATCTACCTTATAAACCTTCTCTGGACCTCCACAAATAATTCAAGACCAAAATTAACCTAATCGGTCCAGCCGTTCTCGAGTTTTAGCGAGGATAACGAACAGCAATTAATTTTTATATATAAGTATAAATCAAAGACATCAAAAATAGTTGAAATATCCAAATTCGTGACCAATGACAGTATGCAAGTTGACGTATTCGACATTTTCTACCAAAGTACCAATAATATAAGCAAAGGGATAAATTCCGAAGACAAACACAGTTCGATGTGTTTTTGATGAATTTGCGTACGTAACGCCGAAGCTCTAACTTCGGATACGTATTGCGTTGAATAATATAATTTGCACCATAATCTAAGAGAGGGAACATTCACAACGAGCGTTCCTTTGTGCGTTCAATACGGTTATGCGTGATCAGTCGTATTTTATCGTCACGCCATTTTTTATATCTGTCAAGATTTTTAAGAATAATAGGAATAAATAAAGTGGTATTTATTTTTTCTTTTATTGATTAGATGGGTGGACGAGCTCACAGTCCATCTGGTGTTAAGTGGTTACTGGAGTCCATAGACATCTATGACGTAAATGCGCCACCCACTTTGAGATATAAGTTCTAAGGTCTCAGTATAGTTACAACGGCTGCCCCGCCCTTCAAACCCAAACGCATTACTGTTTCACGGCAGAAATAGGCAGGGTGGTGGTACCTACCCGTGCGGACTCACAAGTGGTCCTACAACCAGTAATTACGCAAATTATAATTTTGCGGGTTTTATTTTTATTACACGATGTTATTCCTTCACCGTGGAAGTCAATCGTGAACTTTTGTTAAGTACGTGTTTCATTAGAAAAATTGGTACCCGCCTGCGGGATTCGAACACCGGTGCATCGGTAGATACGAATGCACCGGACGTCCTATACTTTAGGCCACGACGACTTCCAAACTTTAAACTAACGAGCAAGCATAGGGAGTTTTTTTTATTCATTAAATGAGTGAACTACATAATATAAGTGCGCGGAGGAGTTTCGAGTTCTTTGGACACATTGCCAGAAAGAAAGGTGACGATTTAGAGAAGCTGCTGGTAGCAGGCAAGGTTTTTTTTTATGGCCCTTATACGCAGACGAACATACGGCCCATCTGATGGTGAGTGGTTACTGTCGCCCATAGGCTTCAGCAATGCCAGGGGCAGAGCCAAGCCGCTGCCTACCGCTTAACACTCCCCACAAGCCTCGTTTGAAGAAGGACTTGTCATAGCGCTCGGGAAACACCGTGGAGGGGAGCTCGTTCCATAGGTATGCGGAAGAAGGCCCAGATGCAGAAGTCCAATACGCTGGTCGGACCAGATATTCTCTACTCTCAACACTTCAGTCCATGTTGCTATTCACATAGCCGAGGCTAGGCAGAAGAGGCCCAGCATAATCCGAGAAAAAGGTATTAG
Organism: Bombyx mandarina; assembly: GCF_003987935.1. The sequence goes on along the minus strand of NW_021011545.1, from coordinate 1,331,610 downwards.
AGGAGACTACAACCTTCAGCATTGAGGATTATCGACGCAAGGATGAGGAGGAGTGTGAAGTATGTGATTAATAATACCTACCCATGCGAGCTCCTAACACACCGTACACAATTCTGTCTCCTGATCGCAGAAGAGCCGCGTCAAAGTCAGACCCCAAGCGTGGCTGAAAGACATTATTTTACATGCCATTACTACTTTTAAATGGTTTCTAAGAGAATACAAATAGTAAACCATTAAAATACACTTTTAGAAACAACTAGCCGTACTCGCCCGCTTCGCTGGGCATTTAAAATTAACATTATTATTTATTATTATTATTATTAGGGAGGCCAACACTCATATAAATATTAGCCTATCCATTACATGTACACGAATGTACATGTATTTTCTACATGGATACAAAGTTCCAAGTCAATCGGATACATGGTTCAGTAGGTATAACGGAACATCCGTAAAAAACATTGTAAATTTATATATTAGTATAGATTGGCGTGCTCTATAATTTCAGTATAAAAATTAATAAAAAATCCTTGAGGTATCAAGTGTGCAAGGGACCGGTTCAATTATTCCTGATCATATTACCTTTCGTAATATAATTTGGACTGTCATGAGGTTGAGCAAAACTCGCGTCATTTAGTTGAAAAACCAACCCCTGAGCCCACCTGGGAAACACCCTAATTTAAAATATTTATTGTCCTCGTTTATCTTTTCTGTATAGAGCATTGTATTTTTTTACACCCGAAAACTCTGAGTAAGCTCTCGTATAGCGAAATTGTCAATTAAATTTTAGATATAAACAGCTTCGATAAGTCTCCAAAATCTAGCGAACTGAATTGAAATTGATTTCGGTCTAGCTTTTTGATTTTAATTGCTTGCCAGAACTTCTAATGTGCTTCTCGTTGACACTCAAACTAAATGGGATTCGGGTTAGCGGTCGGATTCAATTAAAATTTAACACTAGTAGTGCTTATTTTGAATGAACTTAATCGAAATAGGATCGTTATTTAATAAGTTATTACAAAAGTAAAATATTCAACAAACCTATGATATAACAATGCCAGCAGGGATGCTGCACACCTCAAGCGGTCCACATACGTGGCATGGGATGATGCGAGGAGGCGTCGGGATCCTAACATCTCAGAGGAAAGGCGGAAATATAACGCCGCTTCCAGGTCCTACAAGAAGGTAATTGCCAAGGTGAAGTCTGAGCACGTTGCTAGAGTTGGCGAGCGACTAAAGAGCTATCCCTCCGGGAGCCGTGCTTTTTTGTCGCTCGCCAAAGCTGCAGAAGGAAACTTTTGCAGGTCTAGTCTCCCACCACTGCGCAAGTCCGATGACACTCTGGCCAATAGTGCGAAAGAGAAGGCTGACCTTCTGGTCAAACTCTTCGCCTCGAACTCGACTGTGGACCACAGGGGTGCCATACCACCGAAAATCCCCCGGTGTGATAGCTCCCTGCCGAAATTCTGCTTCACACAGTGTGCAGTCAGGCAGGAGCTCCGACTCCTGGACGTCCATAAGTCGAGTGGGCCAGACGGCATCCCCGCAGTGGTTTTGAAAACGTGCGCCCCTGAGCTGACGCCTGCGCTAACGCGTTTGTATCGCCTCTCTTATTGCACTAACAGGATTCCGTCTTCATGGAAGGCCGCCCACGTCCACCCTATCCCCAAGAAGGGTGACCGGTCGGACCCATCGAGCTATAGGCCAGGCCTATTGCGATAACTTCATTGCTTTCCAAGGTGATGGAGCGAATAATAAATACACATTTAATATAAATATAAATACAAATTTCGAAGTCGTCGCCTAAAAGATAAGACGTCCGGTGCATTCGTGTTGAAGCGATGCACCGGTGTTCGAATCTCACAGGCGGGTACCAATTTTTCTATTGAAATACGTACTCAACAAATGTTCACGATTGACTTCCACGGTGAAGGAATAACATCGTGTAATAAAAGTGAAACCCGCAAAATTATAATTTGCGTAATTACTGGTGGTAGGACCTGTTGTGAGTCCGCGCGGGTAGGTACCACCGCCCTGCCTATTTCTGCCGTGAAGCAGTAATGCGTTTCGGTTTGAAGGGTGGGGCAGCCGTTGTAACTATACTGAGACCTTACAACTTATATCTCAAGGTGGGTGGCGCATTTACGTTGTAGATGTCTATGGGCTCCAGTAACCACTTAACACCAGGTGGGCTGTGAGCTCGTCTAACCATCTAAGCAATAAAAAAATAAAATAAAAAAAACACAACTCCTGAAGTATCTTGAAGATCGCCAGCTGATCAGTGACCGACAGTACGGTTTCCGTCACGGTCGTTCAGCTGGCGATCTTCTTGTATAGCTTACTCACAGGTGGGCTGAAGCCTTGATATTGGGAAGGCCTTCGACAGGGTCTGGCATTGGGCACTTTTGTCGAAGCTACCATCTTACGGAATCCCCGAGGGTCTCTACAAGTGGATCGCTAGCTTTTTGGATGGGCGGAGCATCACGGTCGTTGTAGACGGTGACTGTTCTGATACCATGACCATTCTTGCTGGCGTTCCACAAAGTTCGGTGCTCTCCCCCACACTTTTCATCCTGTATATCAATGACATGCTGTCTATTGATGGCATGCATTGCTATGCGGATGACAGCACGGGGGATGCGCGATATATCGGCCATCAGAGTCTCTCACGGAGCGTGGTGCAAGAGACACGATCTAAACTTGTGTCTGAACTGGAGAATCTCTGGGGCGAGTCTCCGAGTGGGGTGAATCGAACTTAGTTCAATTCAACCCGTTGAAGACACAAGTTTGCGCGTTCACTGCGAAGAAGGACCCCTTTGTCATGGCGCCGCAATTCCAAGGAGTATCCCTGCAACCTTCCGCAAGTATCGGGATACTTGGGGTCGACATTTCGAGTGATGTCCAATTTCGGAGTCATTTGGAAGGCAAAGCCAAGATGGCATCTGAAATGCTCGGAGTCCTCAACAGAGCGAACCGGTATTTCACGCCTGGACAAAGACTTTTGATTTATAAAGCACAAGTCCGGCCTCGCGTGGAGTACTGCTTCCATCTCTGGGCCGGGGCTCCCAAATACCAGCTTCTTCCATTTGACTCCATACAGAGGAGGGCCGTTCGAATCGTCGATAATCCCATTCTCACGGATCGTTTGGATCCTTTGGGTCTGCGGAGGGACTTCGGTTCATCGACAGTGCGTTTCCAGAGGTCTTTTTTGCCACGTACCATCCGTCTATGGAATGAGCTCCCCTCCACGGTGTGTCCTGAGCGCTATGACATGTCCTTCTTTAAAAGTGGCTTGTGGAGAGTATTAAGCGGTAGGCAGCGGCTTGGCTCTGCCCCTGGCATTGCTGAAGTCCATGGGCGGCGGTAACCACTCACCATCAGGTGGGCCGTATGCTCGTCTGCCTGCAAGGGCAATAAAAAATAAATAAAAAACCTAACAGAATTTAACGTAAAACGTCGCAAAAAATCAATAGTTGATTGCCAAAGCAGAGACAAATCAAAACATTTTTGATTCCAATTATCTTTGAAGAGCCACAAAATCTCTTATTAAACTGTGTAATAATGCCTCAAAAATCCGTCACAATGTTTTAACGAATAACCTAAATATTCAAAAGAGCGTCGATACAAAATCTAATCCAATTTCATTAAAAATTAATCTCATCTAGAAACTAAACAAAAGCCCATTCAATAGCACGACCCACGAACGCTAGCATGTGGTTATGTCACCATGAATAAATTAGCTGATCGTGTGCCACCATAGTTTGGTGGAATAATCCATTACCAAGGATGTTTAAGCTCTAAATCGTGATCGGGCAAATCAATGCGTAATTCAGAACCGTGATTCCAATGTACACGCGATTAAATCAATTACAAAATTAACATGAGACTAAAATTAATAATGGGTTTAGTGATTAATTAACTGTCATGGCTTCACCTTTGGCAAGACTACGAGTAGTTGGCTGCTATTGTAAGATTGGTTGTCAATTCTTTAAGTTAATTGTATTTTTTAATGTCACATTATTTATTTGTATAAAGTATTGGATAATGAAGTTTTAAGCCCTATGTTTTGTAGTCAGTCATTAACTTGTCTAACAATAAAATAACTATCGTATTAAATTTAATATGATAAAATTGACACAATTTTCGAATTACAGTCAGGGCGAGCGGAGAAAATAGGGACAGTGGGTAAGAGAACGAAGCGAAAAACGAAGACGAGGGTATAAAGCCAGCAAGAGGATACTTTCTATAGTGTACCTTTAAGTAAAAGTGGAATGGCGAAGAATACAGTACGGAATTAAGTAAACTACTGCAATCTGTTCATTTCCTGGTTTGTGGAAGCATATTATACACCGTAATATCATCATTTAGATTACTGGGGGTAGGACCTCATGTGAGTCCGCATGGGTAGGTACCACCATCCCGCCTGTTTCTGCCGTGAAGCAATAATGCGTTTCGACTTGAAGGGTGGGGCAGCCGTTGTAACTAATATACACTGAGACCTTAGAACTTATATCTCAAGGTGGGTAGCGCATTTACGTTGTAAATGTCTATGGGCTCCAGTAACCACTTAACACCAGGTGGGCTGTGAGCTCGTCCACCCATCTAAGCAATAAATAAAAAAAGATACAGTTATCTATAACTTGTTTATTGGTGTACCGAATTTCCACTTGCAGCTTCACGTACGTGGGTTGCGCTTTGTATGGCTTGATCGAAGACCCATGTTTAGCAATGGGATGAAAAGCAGGGTTTGTGATTTTCCAGGTTGTAAACTATTTCTGGATTTCATTCAAACTCGGTTTTGTTATTATTTGTATTACATTGCGGGCTATCAAAAAAGTATAGGCTTGGAAACGTAACATTTTTTTTCTTCTATTCTGGTTATATTCTTTACTGGTGGTAGGACGTGTTGTGAGTCCGCGTGGGTAGGTACCATCAACCTGCCTATTTCTGCCGTGTAGCAGTAATGCGTTTCGGTTTGAAGGGTGGGGCAGCCGTTGTAACTATACTCGAGACCTTAAAACCTTATCTCAAGGTGGGTGACGTATTTACGTTATAGATGTCTATGGGCTTCAGTAACCACTTAACATCAGGTGAACTGTGAGCTCGTTCATCCATCTAAGCAATAAATAAATTTTTTTTTTTACTAATATCGTGCTAGGGATCATCCAATCGTACCAGTGTTCCTCTTTGCGGACAAACACAAGTTATTTTTGTGTCTGTTATTGATTCATTCGTTCGAAGAGTTATGATGTAAGATACAGTTGCAATTGACATTTCTGAGAAATTATTCTCCTAGTACCATAAATTCATTACACTATAGGTGGCAGACGAATTCAGCAGTTGTTTTTCATAAAATCAGAGATGGTCGCGACCAAGTTTCATTAGTACCCACTAAATTTATATTTCAAATGAGCTTCGCAAAGTTGAGCACTCAAACTAACGAATTCATTGACATTGTTGTAGTGAAAGTTAGGTCTACGGATCTCATACTTAATTGGTGAGCATCAGTCTAGATTCTAGTTTGAGATAACATTGTTCGAAGTCTCGAAACTATGACGTCATCTCGTGTTGAAGGTTTAACGTAGGCACTGAATTCAAGCGCGAACAATGAAACCTAATAATTAATTAAATCGCACATTTAGTGGAGCCGATACTTATGAACACTTAATATTATAAATGTTAAAGTAAGTTTGTTAGTTTATTACTCTTTCAAGTATTAACTACTCAACAAATCATTCTGAAATTTTGGACATAGGATATAAAAGTGCACATAAAATATTAATTTTTTTTTTCTACATGAACTCGAATGAAGCCACGGATAAAAGCTAATATCTAATAATCTAAGCCCACACTTTACCACACTCTTTTACTGGTGGTAGGACCTCTTGTGAGTCCGCGCGGGTAGGTACTACCAACCTGCCTATTGCTGCCGTGAAGCAGCAATGCGTTTCGGTTTGAGGGGTGGGGCAGCCGTTGTAACTATATTGAGACCTTAGAACTTATATATCAAGGTGGGTGGCGCATTTACGTTGTAGATGTCTATGTTCTCTAGTAACTGCTTAACACCAGGTGGGACCTCGTCCACCCGTCTAAGCAATAAAAAAGAAAAAAAGAAAAAAGATTATACGTAGCTTTGTGAACTCTGCCCTACTCTGCCCTACTCTGTCCAACGAGTTTGACCAGTATAACATAAATCGTAAACAAAACTCTCAAATGAATTCAAATTAATATTCAATCAAAACTAATTAAAATTCGAATCGGACGGATTCAGTGCCCGTTAAATCTACAAACTCGAACGAATATCGGTGTCCCAAAACACGGAGACGCTTCGGTGGATTAACCGATATTATCGGTACCTGTTCCCCGTGTGTATAAAAGTTCAATATTAATTTAATCCATTTGCTGAAGTGACGCATTGACATGCGTGTTAACGCGGAAAGCGCATTAAAAATGATTTCAAAGTTTATTTTTTGACGTTTTTGCAAGACTACTCTAATCGTTGCATAGGTAAAATTCATTTTAAAATATTATGTCGTTGATGTTGCTTCAGAAAATTAGGAAATAATCACAAAATATTATTTAGTTCCCTTTACTCACATATTAGCTAGATCAAAAGTAAGCGCTCTGTACGCTAAATTTTTTTTTATTGCTCTTGTAGGCAGACGAGCATACGGCCCACCTGATGGTGAGTGATTACCGTCGCCCATGGACTTCAGCAATGCCAGGGACAGAGCCAAGCCGCTGGCTACCGCTAATTAATAAAATGGTATTACTTTAAGTGCTACAAAGTATAATATTTTTTACTCTCTAATTATGAATCTCAATAAAATTGTAGTTTAGTATTCCAATATCAGCTAATACCTATAGTTATCCGTCTCTGCGTTATACCCGTTCAAAAACAATAGTAATGAGCGGTAAATTCACATGATTGGTTTTCCGTATAAACTCATTTTAGTACGCCTACATACCGAATACATTATCGCGTTTGAAATTGAACCGAAAATAGCCTTTTGACAAGCATCATCACACGTCCGAAACCACTTCATTTGCTTTCGTCGCCAAACATCTACTATTAAATTCTAAAACAGCAAATAGAGACTTGTGAGAATTATATCGATTACGATTTGTGATTTGTTAATTAGGTCAGATATGTCATAAAAGTTTGACAGATTAATCTTACATCCAACCGATGCCGATGTGGTGTTTTTAAAGGACTGTTTTTTTTGTGTTATAAATAAAATTAACTGTGATCTCGATCATAGGTTGATTAAACATAAAAGTGCAATTGAATCTTATTCATATAATGATTCGATTGCAATTTTTTAATGTTGCGTTGCATTTATCTTACAGCTACGTAATTTCGATTAAATACAGCCCTGATTGTAATGACAAGGATATGTTTTTATCACCCGTATTCTAATGTTATAAGAAAAAAAAATAGAAGTTGTCAAAAAGTGTTACTAATGCTATCATTTTACCGCAAATAATACTGTCAATGTATTTCAAAGTTTATTAACAGTTTTATGTGTAAAATTCACAGCGCAGTCTAAAGCGAAAACTTTTACAAAACTAGGATAACGAAGCGGTTGACATATCTGCTCCTGAAACAATTCCCGAACACGTGTTGTTCCGAACAAACTCTAGCGCGCTCCACTAGACACGAAAGGATCGTCTTATTACAACCTTCTGGATAAAGTTAGTTCACGGCTTACTGTGATACAGACTAAACTCGAACAAAACACTAGTGTTGAACAAATGTTATTTCTCATTTACCACGTCTACGCTAAAACTCACCGGTCGATTTCAAAATTACACATTTGACACATATTCATCGGAGATTTTTGGAGATGTTAAATGGACGTGGGAGATTTACTAATGGGCCTTAAAGGAAATGACAGCCTTTAAACTAGACAATTCAGGCTAAAACCTCATGTCTGAAACTGAGAGGCGGCATTGTCCTTGGGCTGCAGTCACCACTAATGACCTAAATGGACCGTGAACTCGTTTACATGTCTATGCAACAAAAAAAGAACCTCTCGCGGGCTGAAAACTCACTTAAGTACAATTTACAACGGAGTATGATCCAAAATTCAAAAGATATCTAAGATTTCACAAAAAAAATTGAAATATGTTATAGCAGTTAAAAAATAATAAAAAACACGAGATTAATCCGTAAAACTAGTTGTGTCTGCGACTCGCGAAAACCTTAAAATATCGTATTACACTTTTTTAAATTGCTAATTTGGCGTTAAAGTTCTCACCGGAGCCCATAGACATCAACAATGTAAATGCCGTTACCCACCTTGAGACATGAGTTCTAAGTCTCAGTTTTTACAGTACAACGGCTGCCCCACTGCTTAAACTGAAACGCATTATACCTAATAAATAAATACCTACGCCCTACCGGCCGTAAATACTATTACTAAAGTGACAAAAGTACAAAAGCTGAGCAATTTTGTTTATTAAATGATATAAACAAAACGTAAACGAAAACAAAAGAAGACGATCCAAACCAAGCCACAAGTATTCTTATAATTTTAATAAAATTAAATTATTAATCAATATGTCTTGACTCTGGGATAGACTGGACGAATCTTGATGATACATTCTTGACATACTTGCATACGTCATAGTGCTCTGAGGAATTGTTTGAGATGATCCCATAATTTATCCCATCATCGTCGTTTTTACCATCGCACCGCCCGCCACCGGCGTAGAGTTCATCCATACTACCTGAAGCCACAGATTCATCCATAGTACGTTCCCAGAGATCTTTTTTGCCACGTACCATCCGGCTTTGGAATAAGCTCCCCTCCACGGCGTTTTCCAACCACTATAACATGTTCTTCTTTAAACGAGGCTTTTAAAGAGTACCTAGCGGTAGGCAGCGGCTTGGCTCTGGCCTTGGCATTGCTGACGTCCATGGGGGACGGTAACCACTCACCATCAGGCGGGCCTTATGCTCGCCTGCCTACATGGGCAATAAAGAAAAAAACCAGTATTAACAAAAAAGAAAAATTAACTGAGTTAAATATATTTTAATCAATGATTCTAGCTTCAAACTCGAACACGAATTGTTTTGGTTAGAGCCTTAAGTCTGTATACATTTGCCAAAAATAGGACCAGTCGCACCAGCACGTGGACACTATCGAAACTTGTTACAAAAGAAGATTGTTTCTCTGCAAATTTAATGTGCTGGGGCACGTAAATCGAATACTACAAATACAAACATAGAAATTTATTTATACCATGTTTCCCGGTAAGGGTTATTCCTTTAAAAACCCTTCGTTTACCCAAATAAAAACACGATTGTTTTGTAGCCCATTAAATTTTATAATTGGAATCCAATGCAATTAATGCTTTGACCTTGTATCTTTTAAGACTTTGGTTTCTTTTTTTAACTGGTTCGATCTTATCATAAAATTTAAAAAACTGCTAAAAATTTTTTTCATTGACCTAACGCAAAACTGTATGTGTGATACATAGTTGCTGTGAAAATTACTATATTGCGACTCAACGGTGCATTCCTTTCCATTATATAGTTATTTACCATTAGCACGAAATTCTGTACAATAAGTATAAATAAATGTAAATACCTTTATTAAAAACTAGCGACCCGCCCTCGCTTCGCTTCGGAAACATTAAAACACACATCTCTCTCTCTCTTCGATCGGTTCCTCACTGCTGAGGATCGTGACTCCGTCCGATTTCGTCAACCAACTGTCTCCATCGATCCCGCTCTGCAGCCCGGTGGAGTTCGTCGCTGATAGGTATCCCCAGTTCCTCCGCTATTTGGTCCGACCATCGTTTGGGACCTCTACCCCTAGGCCTTTTTCCCTCTATTTTACCGGTCACCACAAGGCGTTCCAAATTGCTGGTATCCCTACGTGCAACATAACACAAAATACCGCAATATTCTTTGTAGGCAGATTGTGGATAGACGTTGAATCTTTTGAAAATACGGAGACGGACTGGCATGGCAAAATCTGCAATGACCCAACTGAGCAAAATCTGGAGAGACCGTAATATTACCCACCAAACTAAAATACATCTGGTCCGCACCCTTGTCTTCTCCATTGCTCTATATAGTGCAGAGACGTGGACACTCAAAGCCGCAGATAGGCAGAGAATCGACGCTTTTGAGATGTGGTGCTTGCGAGGTATGCTACGAATACCATGGACGGCCCGCCGCACCAACATATCTATTCTCAGGCAGTTAAAATAAAACACACATGAAACAAAAAAAACAAAATAAATAAAAAATTAAAAAAAGTAGCCTATGTTCATCAGGGACAATGTCGGCTTCTAATGGAAAAAGAATTTTTCAAATCGGTCCAGTAGTTTCGGAGCCTATTCGAAACAAACAAACAAACAAATCTTTCCTCTTTATAATATTAGTATAGATAAATAAATAAAACCTTTATTATTTAAAACTCTTTGTCTTTTAGAGTGAAATCCATAGATAATATTTAAGAAGTGAAGGCTGTCATTTTAATAAAAAGAGAGTTCAGTTTTGTACAGTTGATTAATATTTATATTTCTAAATTTATTTATTATAAAAAAAAAAGAACACAATATTCCTAACCTAAAAGTACATGTTATTATGCGCAACATGCTTCGTCAGAATTACGTTTAAAAACGTTGATTAATACTGTTTACTGTTTCATTTTTAATATTGGGGGTTAAGGTATGAAATTGCCAATTTGTGTGGTTTTAAATGTTGTTTTCTTAATACATCACAGAAAACATAATTAAGTCTTTTATTGTTTATTTATTCTAATGTACTCCATATCTATCTATATAGGTATATATAAAAATGAATTGCTGTTCGTTAGTCTCGCTACAACTCGAGAACGGCTGGACCGATTTGGCTAATTTCGGTCTTGAATTATTGGTAAAAGTCCAGAGAAGGTTTAAAAGGTAGATAAATATGAAAATGCTCCGAATTAAATAAAAATAACAATTTTGTTTTTCCTTTGATATGTCCCCCGTCGGACTGATTCGTTTTGTTTGTTTTAAGTTTATTTTATACAAAAGTTTAGGTCTTTTGTTTATCGATTGAGGCACTACGGGTCAGCTAGTCGTTATATAAATATAGATAGTTAGTTGAGAAGCACTTCAACGCTGTAAAGAGATGTGGTGTGGGTCCCAAATCAATGATAACAAGCAATATCTGAATTATTAGTTACGCTTGCAATATACTTATTGCACCACAATGGTAAGTTGCAGCAATGTGCACGTTCAAAGTTACCAAGCCTCGGAACCGACGTAATTGTCAGGCAACTGACGCGGAAACTGCAAACTTCAACACCGACTCACTTAATAATCTTTGAGGAAAATTCTAATGGACTTTTTTTTCTTTTCGTAGGAAACAATTTTAGGTCTTGTCTTTATATTTTAATATGTTGACTGCCGTGTAGGTGCCCTACGTGGCGCACTGAAGTAACTAGGTCGATTTTTGTTACTAAGGAGCCTGTAATGTGTTTTAGTCTTTTAAGTCTCTTAGAAATAGATTGATTCTCAGAATCGTTCGGATTCGTCGTTCCCAGAGTCTACTAGATATTCCGGCGCCTTAGAAGATTGAAGAGAGAGGGATCGAAATAATTACTTCAGTGCGCCACGTAGGGCACCGGTGACCTACATGGCAGTTAAAGTGTTAAACTAGTCAATGAAGGCAAAACTACTATCGCAATATCGAAGAAATTAGCGTCTAAAGTTCCACTGAGTCGATACATAATTCACAAGGAATAACAACGGGAAGCCATTTCGGTCGTCACGCAAGCGTGGCAACAGCGTTTTCGATACAAAATAACAAAATGCGAATTAATCTTAATTGTCTTAAACGTTGGGCCGTTTTCGAATGTGCAAACAGGGTTAATTACAACGGAATCAGTGTTATTCGACGAATGAACGCCGAAAGCAAACATGGCTGTTTAATCTGGAACATTCTGCGACGCGGAGGTATCAACACAATAGCGGAACGTTATCTAAAGCTAAGCCAAATTGGTTTCACAGAAACAGAGCTCAGGAAATTTGGTCATTACACGGTTACCATTGGTTTAAAAAGGAAATTTAGATTGAATACGGTGTACGAAGACTACATGCTCAATAGAATGGACTCTGCGATAATATAATGGAATGAAACGCAATACGAAAATTTATAGGAAAGTAGCAATGAACTGTGTTCCCATCTACTTTATTTTATTACCATATCTTTATTCGTCAGCCCTCAATACACTTATTTAAATCATCTATTAAAGCAATATCCATACGTCGATTTCCGTGTTCTTTTCCTAATTATTCTTGCTTATACTTCCTAAATTCTCCCTAACTTACAAAGTGGGGAAAATTTAGGATCCTACCTAATTATACCTACCTATTACTGGTGGTAGGACCTTTTGTGAGCCCGCGCGGGTAGGTACCACCGCCCCGCCTATTTCTGCCGTGAAGCAGTAATGCATTTCGGTTTTAAGGGTGGAGCAGCCGTTGTAACTAGACTGAGATCTTAGAACTTATATCTCAAGGGGGGTGGCGGCATTTACGTTGTAGATGTCCATGGGCTCCGGTAACCACTGAACACCAGGTGGGCCGTGAGCTCGTCTACCCACCTAAGTAATAAAAATAAATAAAAAATACACCTCATACTATGGCGTTTAAAGAATGCAGAAACCAAATTATAATGGTACATATCCTTCTAACGTGCTATGAAAATAGCCCTTGACGGTACATAGCAGCTTATATATCTACCGCTGTAATGTCGCTGTAATAAAGATAAATATACACTATCGAGTGAGCCACTTAGCCGTCAGTCATCCTATAAAAGACAATCCAAATCGAAAAAAATCTCTTTAATCCCTCAAATAACGCAACTAGAAAAATAGTGATCCTAACGAAACAATACTACAAACGAATAAGCAATTTCATTCTGTACAATATCGATTGAATAATCGAGTAAGGACAATGAGAGGTGTGTGCCTATGCGATATACTAAATATACGAGATACTTTTAAACAAACACGGAAACAGACTGTATTGTAAATCATAATACAATTTGAAAGCGAACCTTTATTTACACATGTTTACTAACGAAGGATCCAAAAACCATAGCAGCCTTCAAGAAATTTGTTAAAGAACACTATTTATCCTTACCATCTTAAATACAGTATATATATATTTCTATAATGTATTATAATATAAAGTATATGTGTGTATGTGTGTGTGTGTGTGTATTTGTATGTATATATATTGCTTTGTATCTTGTAATTTGCATATACATATTATTATATGTAATGTTTACTGTATGCACTAGGTTTGTGTTCCTAATTCTTCTTTCCTTTTGCGGGCCTACTGGAAGAGATTTCAACATGAAATAAGTAGTGCCCTTGTACTCTGTATCCTTATTGTCGTGTCTTTTCTAACAGCTGTGTGTACAAAATATATTAAATAAAAAATAAATAATATAAAAATAAAAGGATCGATGATTTCCGTCTTTTCTGTTTCTTGAAAATTGTATTCTATTAATCACTCTTGGTATGAGCTGTTACTATCACATTTCTTAAACCGGTCAAATAAATCGAAATAATTCATCTTCTTTTTTTTTTAAATCACACGTTTTTAGTAAAAACAGTTTGACTAATTACAGTTTACATTGTTTTATTTGTAAAATTGTTAATAGAAAAGATATATGTAATCCTCTGTACCCATTCCAAAAAGTATACTCCGACAGCTAATCAGAACGGTAATGTTTAAACCAAAGGATTCAAAAAACCAATCATAAATGACACCACGCCTTAGTTTTCACTAAAACAAAATCGAAATGAAAACAAGACTATCAAAGAAACATGATATTGAAATACAACACATTACAGCGTAGCGTGAACGATGTATCTCGTTCATATATTCAAGTTGCACAAACGGGTTATGCTCCAGAAAGCGTTCGTGCTCGCATTGTCGCAGCGTCGCGTTTGATTTACGATAAAACTGCATGTACCGCTGCATCCACTTACTCTAAATGAGCATTCAATATCTACGAGAACGTTCGAACACTAAGCGAGCACTCAACAATGCATGTTTTACGATCAGAAAAGTGCGGCCGCGGACATTTTGTTATGTTGCGAGCTTCTAGAATACGATATAAATATTATTTACGGTTCAAAGATAGGTAGCGTAATGTGAAATTTTCAAAGGTTCGCGTTATTAGTGCGCGTGAAATTATTACTAACAGTGAAGTCGTATTTTATTGAAACGACCGTCATTTTAATCGAAAATTCGGTACATCAAATTTATGTTCATCATAAAAATAATGCATGAAAATATATTCAAGATAGAAATTTCACTTACATATGTACATACATACATACGTTCACAAATACATATAGTTTACACTTATGCTCACGAATTCAAATTCTCAAAGAACATTTGTGTTTTTAAGCCCGTTCTCTGTCTATGAACGCGATGCGTGGCCCAATGGTTTAGTAGTTAGCAGCCTTGACTGCTGAGCTAAGGTTGATTCCCACTTCGGGTAAGCATTTGTGTGAAAACAGGTTTGTTTCCTTCGTGTCCGGATGAAATCTACGTTATATATTATCTATGTTATATAAAATCTATATTATATGTATAATTCAGCGTATAATAGTCGATAACGATCTCATCTCTCTCTGGTTCCCATCTATACTTAATAATAATAATATTTAATCTATACTAATATTATAAAGAGGAAAGATTTATTTGTTTGTTTGTTTCGAATAGGCTCCGAAACTACTGGACCGATTTGGAAAATTCTTTTTCCATTAGAAGCCGACATTGTCCCTGATGAACATAGGCTACTTTTTAAAATTTTTATTTTATTTTATTTTTTTGGTTTCATGTGTGTTTTAATGTTTCCGAAGCGAAGCGAGGGCGGGTCGCTAGTATTATATAAAGATAAAGAGGAAAGATTTGTTTGTTTGTTTGTTTCGAATAGGCTCCGAAACTACTGGACCGATTTGAAAAATTATTTTTCCATTAGAAGCCGACATTGTCCCTGATGAACATAGGCTTTTTTTTTATTTTATTTTATTTTTATTTTTTGGTTTCATGTGTGTTTTAATGTTTCCGAAGCGAAGCGAGGGCGGGTCGCTAGTAGTACATATAATAAAATCTTGGTTTGGGCCTAAATGCCCTTGTATGATTTGTTCTCTATTATTTATTTGTTGTTTTTTTAATGTTCCGCATGTTTATATTAACCACAAACTCGTTCAATAGTTAAAGTATAAAGTAGCCGTTTTAACGTAGTGTTTGTTTTAATTAAAGTTAATTCGGAACAAATTCAGTTTGGAGTCTTCCTTTTTAATCACTAATTTTGAAATGTGCTTCGGCCATAAGTTTTTTTTCTGAAGTCAGAATTTAAGATAAGCACAGAGACCGCAAACATTTGAGTATTTTAAAAATATAAATAATTCAAAAATATATATTAATTTCAAACAATCGTTTAAGAAAATTGCAAGGCCAATTTTATTATTAAATACCACTCACACATAAAGTAAAATATTAAATTTAGTACAGTACCAAATTTTGTGTTCTATATACCTACATCATGTTCAAATAGAATATATAATATATTTACCATTAGCTTACTTCAACATTACATTCAAAGAAAATAGCCACTGTATAACTTAATTGTAGTATAGCCTAACTTTCTCGATTTTAAACAAACCTTGAACAATCACCTTGTTATTTACCGCGCACGAATACATAAGCCTTATCCTGCCTATTTCTACCACGAAACATGATGTCTATGGGCTTCAATAACCAGTGAATACAAAGTAGGCTTTAAACTCAGCAATAGCTCTCAATAGCTCCATAATGAATGAGCTATGATCCAATACACATCAATTAAATTATTTGAAATTATTCTGTAGCATTTCGTAATTAACAAACGCGTGATGGAAAATAATTTCATTTGCGTTTGAATAGTAAATATAGAAATTAATGATACGAATTTGCAAACCGTGAATCACTTAAGTACGATTTTCGTTTTAAATAAAATACAAAGAACAATTTTATATACAAATTTGATAATTATAATACTGGGGGTAGCGGGCATGCGTAGATAACATCATCCGACCTAGTTATACCGTGAGGCACCTATGCAGTACAGTTTAAAGGATTCGATTCGACCTCATGTCTTAAGATCTCGAAGTCGTCGTGGCCTGAAGGATAAGACGTCCGGCGCATTCGTCTGGAGCGATGCACCGGTGTTTGAATCCCGCAGGCGGGTACCAATTTTTCTAATGAAATACGTACTCAACAAATGTTCACGATTGACTTCCACGGTGAAGGAATAACATCGTGTAATAAAAATTAAACCCGCAAAATTATAATTTGCGTAATTACTGGTGGTAGGACCTCTTGTGTGTCCGCGCGGGTAGCTACCACCACCCTGCCTATTTCTGACGTGAAGCAGTAATGCGTTTCGGTTTGAAGGGCGGGGTAGCCGTTGTAACTATACTGAGACCTTAGAACTGATATCTCAAGGTGGGTGGCGCATTTACGTCGTAAATGTCTATGGGCTCCAGTAACCACTTAACACCAGGTGGGCTGTGAGCTCGTCCACATATCTAAGCAATAAAAATAAATAAATAAAAAGATCGGTGAAGGCATTCACAAAGTGCCGTCGCACCTCGGCCGTAAGATCAGTCATCCATATACCAAGTAAAATGAAAAGGAGACAAATACGAATACAATACGAATTGCATAAATTTGCGCTTCAAACATTATTCTAAAGTCTCAATACAACCCAATAACTACTCTCTTTAACCAGCAAATTCGAACACACTATTTCTTCAAAACATTATCCTTCAAGTACCTACGTTTTATTCTAGAACTATAATATCAAGAGAAATTAATTGGACGACCGCACAAACAATCGTGTTGTACTTTTTACTGGAGTGGATGGGCCGATGAATTCACGGCCCAATTCATGTCGCAATCTGTATACTGTGAAAAATGAATATTTACGTCAGTTGTTGACAACAGATCGATGTCATACTAGTTCGTACCATACTAGTGCAACTCGCCATACCAGACACTAAATAGGAATTAGGGGGATCGGGAGAAGATTAAGAATCTAAAATTACGTGAGAATGCTACTACTACCACGGACGGGTTGATTGTAAAGTAAGTCGTTTGAGAAGACTTTTTTGTTTTTTCCTACCTATACTGATAGCCTTGAGAGGCTATTTCAGCTTCACCCTAACGTTGAGTAGACTCGGCTCGCATATCCTTAAATACTAATTAATAGTCGAAAACCACTATTATTTTAAATATTCGAAAATCACTATTACTCAATAGTATTTTATTACTTAGTAGTATTATATTACTTAGTAGTATTTTTTTAACTCAATAGTGCTATACTACTCAATAGTAATAATCTAATGGACTATTGTCCAGCACCACTTTTATTATTTAAATTAAAACAGCATTTTTATTAGTTAGAACCTCTGTCTAACATGACTCTGACTTAATTTTTAGAGTGAAGCTGTAGATTTTATTGTACTTTTAGAATGCTGTGTAGCTTCGAAATATTGAGGATGATGATACCTACCCGTGTGGACTCACAACCAATTAAAACAGGCAAATGTTAAATATAACCATCCTAAATTATTTCGTATTGCTTATTACTTAAATTTAAATTATTTAACAAATTTTTTTTTTTTAAATTATTTCATAATAATCTATTTTATTTATGGGTTATAATAAAATCGGAAGCGAATAATAATTACATTCCCTCGTCATCTTAAAGATATAATTGGATTATTATAATAGATTTGTTGCCGGAGCCGATACTGAAAATCTATGGAACATTTGTGGAACATTTCTAAAGTAATGCGGTGTTTTGAAGAATACTGTTGTATTAGTATTATATAAAAGTACCAATTTATCAAGGCCATTTCTTTATCTGTAAAACGTTCGAAATGCCGAAGATTGTAAATGCATGATAAATGCAAAATTAAATCGTTCATGTATTGTACATTTAAAAAGGACCAAAGCAATCGAAAATGCCTTATTGGTATTACAGCTGCTAGCATTAATGTACTGATTTCTATGGGCTCATAGAAGTAGGTTAACGTCATGAGAGCTTATAAAAATGGTGTTGTGTGTGTATGTGTGCATTATGTTATATGTGTGTTTAAAATTCGATTTTTTTAGCCTGACTTGCAGTTTTCCATGTCGTATACTTTCATGAGTTTTTTGTAGCACTGAGACGTACATTATTTAAAAACATATTCTTCAAATAACTCGGTACCAGTGTTCTCTTAACCTATTATTTTGTTTCAAGTAAAAATCTGAAAGATATTCATACTGAGTATGAGTATGATTTTTACCAACATAATGTTCTATAAATCAGCGAATTTTATAAAATTCTCATTTGGATTTTGTATGATTTATTATAAAAACAAAAAACTTTTAATCAGAAATCATAATATAAATATTTAGTATACTAAAAATATTACTTATACATTTAAAACGAAATCGACAAATGAATTCTGCGACGTCATTTTGTAACTAAAGTCATTTTAAAAACGTAGTGAATAGAAAAGTCATTACTTACCTCCCCTTTATGAAGAAGCATTAAGTAGGTTACCGTATGCACTATACAGTTACTAACCTATACAATACACGAAACACTAACTCGCTTATATTAAATTACATTAAAACTACTTACACTAAAATTATTACATTAAAACAAAGTTAATAATTTTTGGAAAGTTGTCGTGCTCGCGTAGAGCGCTCTACGTCGAACGTCTACGGCGTAGGTCCGCGCTGTCGTAGCGATCGCGTTGAACTGAATAAAAACCACGGTCAGTCCTTACGTTAGCTTCCGAGTGCTTATTTATGCTTTGAGTCACGTAATGAACGCGTTGCTAATGAATAATTAGCGAATATAGACTTGTAACTTTTTTTAGAAATATATGTTTTAACAATTAATATCAAATTGATCCAACCTATGGTCCAAAGATATGAAATATCAAGATTTTTAGTGTAAGCGAGTATATTAGTTAATTACCAACTTGATTTGAATATTTCGCTTTAGCTCATAGATATCACAGCCGAATTCCTGTCACCCTTGATATTTAAGGTCGAATACAAGATTAAACCTATGTGGATGCAAATGTCGCTCTGAACAGCTAACGATGCTCTTAAAAATCGAATGCGAGATCGTTTTGTGATAGAATTAATAAATAGAGCGGTGATACAAATGCGTATGTTCTCAAAATATGATATCCCGAACACCGGTACTCATTTAAGAGAGCAATCCGAGAGAGGGCAACAGGGAATTTAGATAGGAAAATAAGAGCTTCGGACTGCAAGCCTTTCCATAAAGTACTCGCTTATGGAGATTTGACCAAAATAGTTCAATATTGGCTACTGCATAGTCCATTTTATGAGAACTGTGTTAAATGAAAATTTAGACGACAAAGCGGATACTACAGCCACAATTTTTTTTAATGCTTAGATGGGTGGACGAGCTCACAGCCCACCTAGTGCTAAGTGATTACTGGAGCCCATAGACATCTACAACGTAAATGCGCCACCCACCTTGAGATATAAGTTCAAAAGTCTCAAGTATTGTTACAACGGCTGCCCCACCCTTCAAACCGAAACGCATTACTGGTTCGCGGCAGAAATGGTAGGGTTGTGGTACCTATCCGCGCGGACTCATAAGAGGTCCTACTACCAGTAAATAAAACACCACAAATGTCTAATACGAACTATTACCATGGTCGGACCAACAGAATATGAAATAATGAAATATAGCAATTTTGTCTTATTTTATTACTTATAATGTTGAACAAGTTCACAGTCAGTTAGTCATCTGGTGTTAAGTAGTTATCAAAGGTCATAGACTTCAACAATGCTAAAGCCAGTACCTACCTTAAGACATGAGTGCTAAGTCTAAGTTTTATATTATAACGGATGTTCCCCTTCAAGCCGAAATGCACTAGTGCAGAAATAGGCAAGATGATAGCTACCCGTGCTACTCTACCACCAGTTATTACACAAATTAAAAACTTTGCAGGTTTTATTTTATTACACGATCTTATTCCTTCATCGTGGTAGTAATTCACAAAAATGGGCTAAGTACGTATTTCATTAGAAACATTAATACCTACTTGTGGTATCGGAACACCCTGACGATTGCTTTGCTCGATACCAATGCACCGAGCGTCTTCTCTTTTAAGCCACGACGGCTTAAAAGACGACTTCGTAACTCGAAATTTACTACTCGTCAACGAGAAAATCAACATCCAAGGATTCACGCCGTCGTTACATTACTACTACCACTATCAGCCTACAAATCAGCTCACTGGAGGATATTCGCCATAAAACCGCTCATGCGCAACTTGCAGTTAGCTCATTCTCACAAACCTTAACGGGTCGTCGATCTTGCAGGGGGCTAACCCACATTACATCACTAGCACATCCTTACGAATCCATCTGATCCAATAACCTTTGCATTAGACGCCTTCAGCTCTAACAATAGGAGCAGGCGTAGAGACCACGGTAACCGTACTCGTCGAACTCGACAAAGAGTTCGACATGCAACCTAACCCATGCGTCAGCTCGCTCTTTGTACATTTTTAAAGGTTCCACTAACCATTTTAAACCATATAAGACGTGTGAATCTTTTCATTGGAAGATATTAAAAACAACGTTGTGCCTTTAAATTTTATCGACAAATTTTACTTGAACAAAAACACGAAAATTATTCATCAATACATTTTTCGGGTATATTAAAGCTAAATTGAAACACGTACCGCTTTAATTAAATGAAAACTTACAATCGCAGATAATTTACAAAATCAGAAACAAGTATGGCGTGTGTTATATTTCATTGCTTAAGAATCTTCGATCAATAATACTACTTGATCGAAGTTAAGAATACATTTTAAAAACAAGCTGCCAAAGTCTAGATTGCTGTTTCACTTGTGGAGACATTCGACGTCTTGGACTTCACGTCAATAATTGCGCATCAATTTTTTTTTTATTCTCTTGTAGGCAGACGAGCATACGCCCCAGCTGATAGTGAGTGGTTACCGTCACCCATGGACTTCAGTAATTCTAGGGGCAGAGCCAAGCCGCTGCCTACCGTTGAATAAAGTATAAAAAAAGATAGAATAAATCAAAGCAATCAAAGTATCAAAGATGATGTAAAAGAAACAGCATTACATAGTTTTAAAACAATAATTGTGCATTAATAAATTTATATTGTCAATAGCATTTTTGTTGCCCTCGATAAAGGACTAGCACACGGTCCCATTGTTGGAGAGTGGTCATCGTCACTTGTGTAAAATAACAATGCCAGAGGCATCTTTCCACTGACTACCGCTTTAGTCTTTCTAAACCTCGTTGCTAGATGGACAATTCACTCGTGAAATAGCACTAGTGAAGCACTGCGAAAAACAGCATATTCTAGAAACGAATGTCCCAAGTATAGTAACTTAAAACGCACTGTAAACATTAAGATAAGAATTATACCTACAATATAAGATAAATTTATAGTTAATCTATAGTTTATTAGGAGTCGGTTTTTGATGTGAAACATCTATAGCCGCACGTAAAACCGATTTCTGGCGTGGCGACGCACGCCGTGGCGACGCGTCGCCACGCTATATGATGGTATATATATACAGTCTATATGCAGTAGTGTGTACGATGTGGCGACGCGTCGCCATGCGCAATCGACTGTGCGATTCTCTCCCCCGGCGTTAAGCCATCTCTCTCGCTACACTGAGTTCAGATACCTATAGTGTATACTCCGTAGTGTATACAGTGTTGTTTACTACAATACACATAACCTGTGTTTTACTTGAAAACAAATTATTTTTTCGTAATATTTTATTTTATCATTATGACATATTTAGTTCCTATCTGTTCTTTTCTGCATATTAGTTTTACAAAATAATGTCGATGTTTCACATCTGCCAGGCGTCCCGTGACGGCCACATTTTTTTGTTCAAAACATCCGACGAAGGCCAAAAAGAATTCGATACTTGACTATCGTTTTATTTTGATACTTGGAATTATCATAACGCAGAGGAAAACCTCGCTGCCCTCAGCGTAGCTTTAAGCTTAGATGAAGATAGTGGGACGAATTGGATGGTTTGCGGAACGATCGGAATTCGAGCCCTCTGAATTGCGAATCTTGGGGAATTGTTTATGATAAACATAGTGAAATACTAACATTATGGTTTTACTTTTTAGCTTGTACAGAAATAGTATTTATTGCTGATCACATTCTGCCAGGTCTACTGGCCAGTGGTTTCAAAGAGCTATTTAGGCCTCACCTCAAGTAGTGGCCAAGCTCACGGCATTTAGCCTCAGAAAGTTTGCTAAGATCTCGGTTGTAATGCAGCCGTGCGGTTCCCATTTTAAGACAGTCGACGGTCTTATTTAACTTTTAGCTTTCACAAAGTGAGCTACGGCACTCGCAATGAGATTGATCTCTATGGGATCAAGTGATAACTTAACTCTAAATAATCATTAAGCTCGTTTGCCTATAAAAAGCATCTGTTTACCTATCTCTGTCGTAAAACACATCTAATTGGAATAAATCAAATCCATACAAAGCGTATACTTAAAAACAGAGCAACATATTGAAGTCTTATTTAAAATTGTATCAATAAGTTTATTTATTTATATTGCTTAGATGGGTGCACGAGCCCACAGCCCACCTGGTGTTAAGTGGTTACTGGAGCCCATAGACATCTTCAACGTAAATGCGCCACCCATCTTGAGATATAAGTTCTAAGATCTCAGTATAGTTACAACGGCTGCCCTACCCTTCAGACCGAAACGCATTACTGCTTCACGGCAGAAATAGGCAGGGCGGTGGTACCTACACGCGCGGACTCACAAGAGGTCCTACCTCCAGTATAGTTAGAAGTTTATAGATAACATCATATCGATAACACCAATCATGTATTTAAGTAAGCTTAAATCAAAGTGTAAAATCATATTACTAATAATATAATACTAATATTTATTAACAATCACGCCACGTTAACTGGTCCCGTGATAAGTTCGTAAAGAACTTGTGTTACAGGTACCAGATGACGGATATAAATGTAAGCTTTTTATTATACACATACATATATTTAATATACATCCATAACCCTGGAAAAGACATTTATATTTATCATACAAATATCTTCCCTTGGCGGGATTCGAACCCGCGACCGCCTTGTGTAGTGACCATGTCACTTACCACTACACCAGACGGCTGTCAAACTATGTTTGATGAGATCACATTTCTGTAAGGAACACAATAGTGCAGCAATTTTATCAACATTACAAATCACCGTATACAGTTGGCAGGTGTGCCAATAGTAGCGGCTATGTACCTTGACGTAATTCACAGACCTGTGGCACTTACGAGCAATTTCGGTGAAACTACACTTTCAGTAATAAATTAAAATGTAAATACTATTAGAGAAAATAGGGTTATATTTACCTATCTATGCAATTATTTAGTTTAATAGGTACAACCGACAAGAAGGCGAAGACTAAAATGATTGTAATATAACTAATGTTCAACTAACAAATAAACTTGCTCCATTAAAAAAACGGATTTGAAACAAATTATAAATTACAACAGCAATAGCGTGAGGGAAAGAATTAAAGTAATAATTACGTTGCATGCGATCAGCTCAGAGTTTTAAGTTACATGCATTGGACTTGCGACGATGACTCGTTATGTGAAGTAACAGTTGAAAATAGCCAGTATCTCAACGCAAAGTGGGCGTATTCTCTTCTGCCTATTTCTGTGGAGTAATAGTGTGTTCCTATTTGCAATTAGTTGCCTGTTTCCCACACTTGAAACTTAGACCTCAGTGCGACCAACGTCATACGCCTCGTTGTGACCTAAGCCTTTGGTAATTAGTTCATCAATAAAATATGTCTACGTTATCTCATTAAAGCAATGACTAATTGATTAGCCGATCTGGGAATGCAGATTTGGATAGGGATTATTTCTATATATTACAGATGCATTGTTAGCTATCAAAGAGAGCACTGACCTGTGTCTGGTGTCGGTGTCAGTGTCTGGAAAAAGGAAGAGAGGCCGCCCCAGAACAACTTGGCGTCGCTCGGTGTAACAGGAGCTAGGTGTCTTGGGCATGACGTGGGAGGAGTTGGAACAGATTTCCCAAGACCGATACAAATGGAAAAATTGGATTCGAGCCCTACACCCCAGCAGAGGGTAATAGGAAATAATTATGATGATTACAGATGCATGATGGGGAGCGCGTTATAAGAAGACTTGGACGAACTGTACGAGAGGATCTGCGAGATAAAGATGTGAGTACAGAGATAACATATGATAGGCCTAAATGGAAACAGAGGACATACTACGCTAACCCTACATACTGTGATAAAGATAAGAAGAAGATTACACATGGAAGAAGACACATGATAAACGGTATCTCTTATCCCTTTTCATTTTTTTTTTACACTAGATGGGTGAATAAACTCAAGGTTCACCTGTGAAGTCATTATTTGGAGAACATAGACGTCGTCATATCGTTAATACCACCGATCGTGGCATGACGACGGTCTCAATTTTAACATCCTTTCATTAGCTCGTTATGTCTGTCATCATGTCAATCATGAAAATCATTTAACTTTGAAACATATAATTTATTTTATAATATTTTTTTATCGTTGGAAAATAATTCTGTTATTTTGGTAGCGATTAATGATTTTGTATTTGAATAAATGATAATTTGAATTAAGAACTGGTAACACTGAACGAAGTTAAGTTTGTCATGGCGGGCGAACTTCAAGTCATTCTATTCTCTTGTGGACAGCGGTCGCACGTGGCGATCTTACAAAAACCCATTGGCTCTAAATTATCAATTATCCTTCTTTTTTTTTATTGCCCTTGTAGGTAGACGAGCGTACTACCTGTTTGTGAATGGTTACCGTCGCCCATTGACTTCAGCAATGCCAGGGGCATAGCCAATCCGCTGCCTACCATTAAATCTTGCAGTCCTTTATGATTTAGGTAATTTAGCCGTATGTGTAATTAAAATAGTGAAGAGTCAACACTACAGTCTACATATTTCAACGTCACCTGAAGGCGAACGCCCACCATGGAATCCTTTGACGATTTCAGGAATCCATCATACGCTGGTGGCAGGACGTATTGTGAGTTTGCACGGGTAAGTACCACCACCCTGCCTCTTTCTGCTGTGAAGCAGTAATGCGTTTCGGTTCGAAGGGCGGAGCAGCCTTTGTACTGTTAAGAGTGAGACCTTAGAACTTATGTCTCAAGGGGGGTTTTACATTGTAGATGTCTATGAGCACCGGTAAACATTAAATACCAGGTGGGTCGTGAGCTCATCCAACTATCTAAGCAATGAAAAGAAAAATTCAATAGCTCGACCTCCTGACACCCCGATATATATTATTATGTATGTATATTATTATACTTATAACAGCTTTCCTTCAAGGTGTGTTAAAGCCAGAACACATAACTCCTCCGTGGCAAATAGGCAGAATAGTACCTAAGCATGCACTCTCACAACACTCTCGACCATAATTAATTACACAATTTCATGAATTATGCGGGTTTTTCACATTCAATTTTGTTTTTAATTCAATTTAACTTTTTCGAAGTCATGATAATAATGCGTCTACGTAAATAACACTGTTGTTTTAAGAGCTACACCCCGAGTTCGTACGCCCAGCACTATTACGTGCATACCATTTACGGGAAGATCCCACTGATTATTTTGTGCCCGAACACATTATATTTATTTTCCGTATTAAAATACATTTGTACGACTTAAGCTTGAAGTCCGTGTACAATTTTAGAACTTACACTATAAAAATTGATCGTTAATAAAACAAGCGAAGTAATTCAGGATTAATGTTCGATGCTCATCGCCCGTCACAGACATCGACAATGCTAAAGACACAGTCAAACAACAGTCTACTGCTACGAGCTCTTTTCTAACATTGTCTAATCTATCTTCTATCTATATATATAAAAATGAATTGCTGTTCGTTAGTCTCGCTAAAACTCGAGAACGGCTGGACCGATTTGGCTAATTTTGGTCTTGAATTATTTGTGTTAGTCCAGAGAAGGTTTAAAATGTATATAAATCGATGCCTCCAATGAACACTACTCTAACTCCAAATTCGTAAGTTTACAGGAGGAGCTTTTAAACGAAAAAAGTTGATAAAATCTTTATTATTGCAGATATATTTATGGTTTTTTCTTGTGTAACTAGCTGATTTACTCTTGCTTCAAACCCCATCAATAATGAATTTTTAATACTTTTAAAATAGTGAAGCTTGTTGCGTGAAAAACGAAAATTTCAAAATGTTGAGTTAGAGTAGTGTTCATTGGAGGCATCGAAATATGAAAATGCTCGGAATTAAATAAAAATAACAATTATGTTTTTCCTTTGATGTGTCCCCCGTCGGACGGATTCCTTTTGTTTCTTTTAAGTTTATTTTATACAAAACTTTACGTCTTTTATTTATCAATTGGAGCACTACGAAGTCTGTCGGGTCATCTAGTAAAAAATACAAATACCAGAAACGGTATTAAAGGATTAAATTTTACTTTGAAATTCATTATTTAACGGCCGTCTGGTGTAGTGGTAAGTGACATGGTCACTACACAAGGGGGTCGCGGGTTCGAATCCCGCCAAGGGAAGATATTTGTATGATAAATATAAATAAATGTCTTTTCCAGGGTTATGGACGTCTATTAAATATATGTATGTGTATAATAAAAATCTTACATTTATATCCGTTATCTGGTGTACCTGTAACACAAGTTCTTTACGAACCTATCACGGGACCAGTTAACGTGGCGTGATTGTTAGTAAATATTTATTTATTTATTTATTATTTATTATAGACATATATAGATATTTTATTATAGAGTAATCTGCTTCGATGCGATAATAAAATCTCAAAGAATTCTTCAGAGCACTTCCCCCCTAGCAAGAAACGCATAACATTTTAATAAATAAAAACTTTTGATATTTTCCCATAATAGAATCAAATAACGTAGTAAATAACAAAGCATTGTGAAAACAAACAACAACCAGCTTACTCGATATTCACTATAACTAGGTAATAACCTCCCTTTATTGAAAAGCCTTGACTACAAGGTGATACATCAATCGATATATGACACAATTCTGACTTACAGAATGTACTTATAAGTACACCGATACAAATACTTTAATTGTGCTAAAGATCATAATGCTCTGGTTCTTGAAATAATTAATTAAACTTTTGGTCGTATATGTGAAAGAAATTATAGTTTATTTTCCCAACGGTACTGAGTTGAAATTTGTCTTAAAATTTCGGCAGAAGCTAAACACTTTTGTTCGTGAACTTAGTATTGTCTTTAGCTTTTGCGAGTCGTAGATATAATTAAAACTAAGTTTGCAGCTTAATTTCGTGTTTTTTATTATCATTACATTAATTACGACGTTTTTAATACTTTACAGTTTTTGTGAATTAAATTATAACAGTTATTTATTACAAAAAAAAACAGTTGTCCGTGACGTAATATCGGGATGTAATAACATAATTATTTGTTAAATGCAATTATTTGTAAATACCCAAACGCTAAATAGAAATAGGAGACATCAGTTATCAAACCAATTAAAAGTAAAAACAATTTTTAATTTGTCCACTACACGCGCAAACTAAAGAAAACACTATAAAGAATACATTTAGTTTATCTAGTTTATATTTGAATTAATCGCTGTCTTCTTACGAATACAAATTACAAAAGTCGTGCTGAAAATTATAAACGAATTAGTACACATTTTCTTATTATACAAACTAAAATAATCAACTGTATTCGTGTGCAGTTCGCATTTCACTAAGTATTTTGCATACATAATAATATCGCTTTAACTTTTGTTGCTGCTTTGCATTAAAATTACTGTAAAATTGTACGAAGTGCACATTTCCGCTTCGTAAATTTGTAAGTCTTAACTAATGCTAATGTTTCTTGCAGCTTAGTTCCGAGTTAGTAACTAATTCTCGTTTATCAATAAATATTAGGTCTTCACCTACGAAATTGCCGGTTAGTTTAGAGAAAGCTAAAATGTTTTTATTACATATAAATATTTTTAATTTCTATCATTTAAAATATGCACCTATGGTATCAATGCATATATGTCAGTGTATTGGTAATTTTTCAAAGCCCTTCTTAAAGAAATTAGGTGTACGGGAGCTGACAAACTTTCAAAGGTATTCTGCACTGCCTTTTGAGTAATAAATTTTTCCTCTCTCAAGAAATTGTCGAAGCTTTGGAATAAGCTAATGCCGCTTAATGAGAAGCTGTGATGAATTTTACTGGCACGCACTATACCATTTCCAAACAATGACCATGACTTTTTAGGGGTAAGTTTAGGGTATTGTTTAAGTGCTTTACCAGAATCTAACCAACAAGATGATCATTTACGATTATCAAATAGAAATCTTTTTTTTTTTATCACAAATGAAAATGCGGTTCGAAATCCCTTTGTTTCTATGTGTCTGTTAAGCTACTTTTTCAGATCGTACGGCACCCACTTATAATTTATTTTGCTTATTTGACGCAAATGTACCGATACTATTTTGATGCTAACGTTAACAGCTGCTGCTAGTTCAGCAAACGATAGAGCAGCTATCACTATCGCCTTTATTTCGTCGTTGTTGACTTTGGTTTTCGGGGGATCACAGTACTCATTTTTCAACTCAAAGTTTCCATGTCGGAAGCGTTCAAACCAATAACGAGTCGAGCGTTCTTTTGTAGTGTTCACTCCGTACACGTCATTAATGTTGGATGCCGTTTTTGCGGCATTGCAACTGCCAATGAACTAGCATTACGTAACTGCTCGTAGTTTTATCGTGTCCATATCGATGAAAAAGAAACAAATGTAGGTATGTAGTAGAAACGGAACACTAATTAATAAATAAATGATTCAATTTGAAAATAGAATTCTATATTGTAAGATAAAATCAATTTGAATATACCATTTATTGTCAGCTATAATAAATTAGGTTTTAAATGGCCAGTAATGTAAAACTTCATAGGTATTATAATTATTACTAGAGGTCCCGCAGTAGTCGAAATTCGACTAAAATTATTTGGAATTGTAAGTTTGTACACTATTATGATTGTATTTTATACTTCACAATTTTTACCAAGACTACACTATGAAAAATATTAACAAAGGCAAAAATATTTAATCTATTCTCAATTTGACAACAGACGCCAAGAACAAAAGTTTAACAATAAATAGTATGCATGCCTGTGCGCGTCAAATACATGGTATATAGTGTGTGTAATGTTTTCTTTATTGATTTAATGTATCTTTTAAACATTATTTTAAAAAAATATTAGCATTGTGCACTTCTTCTCTATATTCTCTATAAGTGTGGAAAATTTCATACTCCTCCGTCCGCGCAATTTTCGTAAAAAGGGATACAAAGTTTTTGCTTCACGTATTAATATAGATTGAAAATTATTTTGAGTAACCAAAGTCGTCATCGTTGTTTTTTTTATTGCCCTTGTAGGCAGACGAGTATACGGTCCCCTTGATAGTGAGTAGTTACCGTCGCCCATTGACTTCAGCAATGCCAGAGGCAGAGCCAAGCCGCTGCCTACCGTTGAGTACTCTCCACAAGCCTCGTTTGAAGAAAGACAAGTCATAGTGCTCGGGAAACATATTGTGAATTTTGCAATAGAAAGCGATACTCCTGTGAACCTAATATTTCCGATGTCCTATCCATCAATTAGTAATGTTCCGTCTACATTCTGAGCAAAAAAACTATTTTTTCGTAAATATAAATGCATACGTGCACAAAAACTATGCTTGATACGTGCTACGTGCCTGCCTAATCAAATAGTGAATCGTTTTTTTCTTTCTTTCTATAAAACATTGCTCGAGTAGGCACACGAGCGTACGGACCACCTGATAGTAAGTGCTTACCGTCGCTCATCGACGTCAGCAATGCTAGGAACAGAGCCAAGCCGCTGCCTACCAAACATTACAACTACTAGTTTTTATGTATAACGAAATCTTAAAATTTGCTAACATTTTCCGTTTCCTTCAAATGATATCCTCTTCTCGCATTAAAACTATATAACCTCAAAACTTACTAATTTTACAGGAGAGTGTTTTAAAGGTTGAACATGTCATATTTTTAATATTAATCGTCTTTGTAACATTTTTTTTACCATTTACATTATCTGTCTTTTAAAGTAAGATAAAATTATGTAAAAATTGTGTTAACAGTAGTCAAAACATTAGTAACCTAAAAAATGAAATTAAAATTAAACTACGCTCTTTTGACAGTATTTATGAGAAAAATACCGGTGATACCAAAGGATTCAGCTTTTTTTTTTTTCCACAGGAGGAAATCGCCGGATCCCCACCCGCGCGGCAGGTGGGGTATGTGGGAGTTGAACCTCACTAAAAACTCCTGCCGCTCACAACCGGCGCCCTACCTCGGACCGGGCCGGAGCCCAGTCGGGGCTATTGAAACGGCGGGACAGGGTTGACGCAGAGCACATTACATCCATCCCACCGTCCCACGGACGCCGGACCGGTGGCCGCCAGCGAAACGACCACCGGTTCCCTCGTTCAGCGGGCCGAGAGCCCGCTTTGATGGCGCCGCGTTACACCTTCCCCCAGAGCGGTCGGGGGAACGCGGTCTACCATCACCCGGCTTCCTATTGCGGGTGAGCGTGCAGAGCACGCCACCCCTCGTCTGGGTCTCTCCCCGCACAAAACGGGTGGGACCCCTAGCTCTTAGGGGGCCAGGTCACGGATACGACCCCGGTCCCGACCCCCTGCTCGGCGGCGGCGGGTTTCTGCGTAGTGAGGAGAGCTTTCCCTCACTCGCCCCGCCGCCTCCTTCTGCGAGATGGTGCACTCGCAGAAGTCGAGCATAGCCTTCCATGACTCATCGCTGCCAAGCATCGACGCCACGACGCCAGGCAGCGACAAGTCAGGTCCTATCTTTGCGACCAGGACACGGCGCTGCACCTCCCAAGCGGGGCAGACAGCGAGCGTATGCTCCGCCGTGTCCAGGTCGTGTCCACAATGGTGACACCTCGTCGTCGGCTCAGCCCCTATCCGGCGCAGGTACTTCCCGAAGCATCCGTGCCCGGTCAGCACCTGCACCAGACGAAAGGTGAGACGTCCTTCGCCACGATTCACCCAGTCATCAAAGACTGGGTAAACCGCCTCGACGGTCCGTAGCCCCCACGTGGGGTTGGCCAATCGCCTCGACCACGACTCGAGCACGGACCGCCGAGAATGGGCCTTCCGCGCCCGCAGCTCACTTTCGGAGAGACGCGCCACGCCCCGAGCACGAAGCTCGCTGCGCCACCGATAGTCGGCAGCGAGCGACTCCGCCTCCAGCTCCCATGGCGGCGTCCCCGCCAACACACACGCCGCCTCGAAGGAGACGGTGCGATATCCGCGGATGACCCTGATGGCAACGGTGCGCTGCGGCCGGCGCAGGAACCAAGCCATAGTGGCCCGGTTGCGCGGCTCAGCCCACACAGGTGCACCGTACAGGGCCATCGATCGCACCAACCCCGCGTAGAGGCGGCGCACAACCTGATCCGGTCCCCCAATATTCGGGAGCAGCCGGCTCAAAGAACCGGCCGTCCTCATCAATCGGGGGACCAGCTCCGCAAAGTGAGCACGAAAAGCCCACCGGCTGTCCAACACGAGGCCGAGGTACTTCAACTGCACGAGTGTCAACGGGTGGCGCCTTCCGCGGCCCGTGAAACCACAGAGCCTCGGATTTACTGAGCGCCACGTCGAGACCCAGCCTCCTTATCCTTCTGACGACGAGGGCCACTCCCGCTGTGGCGAGACGGGCAGACTCTCTATAATCATCCCCCTGGGCCACGACCAACGTGTCGTCCGCGTAACAAATAACGCCGAGACCCGGGAGAAGGGCGCCCCTCGGCACCCAGTCGTACCCGATATTCCACAAGAGGGGGCCGAGAACCGACCCCTGCGGAACACCACGCACGACCGGAAAACGATGAAGAGTCCCACCGTACCCGGTACATACGACCGACCTGGCCCCCAAATAGGACCCAACCACCCGGGGGAGGTAGAGGGGCACTCCATGCCTCTCCAGTGCCCCCCCTATCACAGTCCAGGGCAGAGTGTTAAATGCGTTGGCGATGTCAAGAGACACCGCCAGCGCCACCCCACCCCGAGGAACGGCCTCGTCCGAGAGGGACCGCACGCGAAGAATTGCATCCACGGTCGAACGGCCCTCCCGGAAGCCGTACTGCTCCGCCGAAAATGATTCCGCATATTAACTCAATTTCGAATATTTTTGGAAATTGTACACTTTTAATGCGAAAACGTACCTATGTACCTGTACCCAATTAAGACACATTTTTGAATGCCAAAAGTACGCAGTCTTCAAATTGCACGCGCAGTTCGCACAGTAACTGTCACAGAATCGTTTCGCTTCGTAACAATGCAATTAGCAATTCGAGAAACATCTGCCGACTCTCAAATGCGAAAACGAAGTGCTCAAGTCACTAAGGTAAGGATTCGCGCGCAAGACGTATCCTCATTTCAGAGCACGTTTGTATTCATACAGCAGAATTTTAGAGTGGAGCAAACGTTAGAGGAATGCAAGTAGACAAGCGCACGATGATGTAAAAGCATAACGCTCTCTTTGTTCTCGGCTAACGAAAAACGAAATTCAATTTTTGCCCAAGTAAATCTAGTTTGCAACTTTTGCCTCTTGAATACGATATAAGGTGTATAATGGACTTATTATTAAGCGAGTTTGGGCATTAAAAGGTTTATTACTGTGACGAGATCTTAAAATGTTTTCAAGGATGTGGGCGTGGATTTTATTTTTTTATTTTTATTACTTAGTTGGGTGGACGAGCTCACAGCCCAACTGGTGTTAAGTGGTTACTGGAGCCCATGGACATCTACAACGTAAATGCGCCACCCACCTTGAGATATAAGTTCTAAGGTCTCAGTATAGTTACAGTGGCTGCCCCACCCTTCAAACCGAAACGCATTACTGCTTCACGGCAGAAATAGGCAGAGAGTTGGTACCTACCCGTGCGGACTCACAAGACGTCCTACCACCAGTAAGTGGTTTTTTTAATTGAAAAGTTCTTCAGTCCCTTTGAGCAATTTTTGGATTGGTGAAATCTCGTGAGTTAGCGTGACTGACATGCGTAATAGCAGCATATCTGTAGACTTAGGAAGATTGAAGATGTCCCGAAGCTGTCATCATTTCGTGCTGCGCAATCTCTTTGCACGACTATCCACCATACGCCTACTATACTAAGAAATCATGAAGATATCGGCCCAATTCTGCGACATATAATTGTTGCTCGGAATGTCAATATATGTCACAACCTGATTGATATTGATAATTTTAAGTATAATGAAATTTCAAGGTTTAATACTAAAATTCTAAGTTATATGTTTCTCCTTCTGTCGGCAGTCCCTATGATTGCCAATTTTTTTATTACTTTTGTAGGTAGACTGGCATACGGCTGACCTAATGATGAGTAGTTACCGTCGCTTACTAACACTAAAAATGCCAGACATCCGCTATTTACCTCATAGAAAGCGACATGATATAATAAAATCAAGTCATAACCTCGTTTATGCTTTCACCTGAAAGCTGCGCTTGTTTTGTTGCATAGACGGGTGGACGAGCTCACAGCCCAGCTGGTGTTAAGTGATTACCAGAGTCCATAGACATCTACTACGTAAACCCACGCACCACCTTGAGATATGAGTTCCAAAGTCTCAGTATAGTTACAACGACTGCCCCCATCGTTCAAACCGAAACGCATTACTGCTTCACGGCAGAAATAGACAGGGCGGTGGTACCTACCCGTGGGGACTCACAAGAGGACCTACCACCAGTACGGCTTGTATTTAAAAACTAAAAACAGCACATTGCTGTGACCACAGCTAAGTATAGGAGACACCCCTATTTGTCGCAACGACCCACATGCTATCTATATTATAGCAATGATGCTAAAAGAGATAGCTTCCCTAAAGTACCAACAATAACTTTACAAAGTTTGAACTCAATCAGAAAAACCCCTTACTGTGCGAACGAACAGACCGATTTAATGTGAATCTTCAAATCGATAAAGCAACGATAGGGTTCTCAATTTTTGTGTGTGGGTTTTTTGTTGAGATTCATCTTTTTCAACAATATTAACCCTTTGTACACGAGTGGGGAGTATTATTATTATTGCTTAGGCGTGTGGACGAGCTCACGGCCCACCTGATGTTAAATGGTTACCGGAGCCTATACACATCTACAACGTAATGTGATTAGTTCTAAGGTCTCAGTATAGTTACAACGGCTGCCCCACCCCTGCGTTCAAACAGAAACGCATTACTGCTGTCGCATTTTTTATTTATTGCTTAGATAGATGGATGAGCTCACGGCCCACCTAGTTTTTAGTGGTTACCGGAGCTTATAGACATCTACAATGTAAATGCCGCCACTCACATTGAGACACGAGTTCTAAGGTCTCAGTTTTAATAGACAAAGGCTGCCCCGCCCTTCAAACCGAAACGCATTACAACTTCACGGCAGAAATAGGCAGGGTGTTGGTACCTACCCGTGCGGACTCACAAGAGATTCTACCACCAGTAATTACGCAAATTATAATTTTACGGGTTTGATTTTTATTACACGATGTTATTCCTTCACCGTGGAAGTCAATCTAGAACATTTGTTAAGTACGTATTTCATTAGGAAAATTAGTAGTTGCCAGCGGGATTCGAATACCGTTGCATCGCTAGATACGAATGCACCGGACGTCTTATCCTTTAGGCCACGACGACTTCAAAAATATCGGTATCACATCAAATCATGTTGTATCCTCCCATGATTTATTTACAAACGACAAAAAGAAGGAAAAACATAAACAATATGCCAATCATCAAATAAGTAACATAACAGTTTAAACAGCGCATCGAATTTCCGTACCAAACAAAGTGTTGAACTAGAATCATCTCTCGAATACAAATGGTTAAATTTGGAAATTGTTTAAAAAATGTAGAATTTGTTCGATCGTCCGTGTTGTTTAATTGAAAAGTTTTCGGTGTCGCAGTAACACAAGGTACCGTAGCTAGCCGCTGTCGATTTGTTTTCGCAGGAATACTCAGTGTAGGTAACATACACAATGTGATACAATTGGAGGACAGCGACCTTGCGTACTCGAGTTTGTTGGTATAGTCTAATACTTGGAAATTTGTAGAGTTGGTACAACATAATATTTTATTCTTAACGTATAATATACAAAGAGGTATTCGATTATTATCGTTTGTAGGGTCACACACACATGCTTAATAACGTACGTGCCGTGTTACCTGGCTACGTAATGCAAGGTGTCATCTTCACCATTCCACGCTTGTGGAAAAAGGATATTGGGACGACAGTCCAGTTGTAACGGTCATACAGTGAACACAGTTCCACTTAGATAGCTATAATAAAACTGTATGTACCTATTGTATTTTCAGTAAATATACAAGTGTGTGAGTTAATAACGACTTTCATTTACAACAACTGGGCTCATCCTAAATTCTTGATTCCAATCTTCGGTTGGTGTTTGGAGGAAACGACAAAGAGAAAATCTTACACCGAGCTGGCGAAATCGCTCAGTAGACCGACTGACCAATTGATGTTCGGAAATTGTATAGGTACATACTATAGGCAAGCTCATCTTCAAAATGTCGTAAAACTCATGACTCAATATGGGTGGCGGCATTTACATTATTGATGTCTATGGGCTCTCTAGTAAGCCCTTGAAACCAGGTAGGCCGTGAGCTCACCCCACCCATTTAAGCAATAAAGAAGATTATAGAGCATTTCTCTTCATCGATTTCTGCTCTGGCCCGACGGTGACCTCTGCTATCTTTAGATTGGGAAGTTGTGTTGGTTCGTCCTTGATTTTTCCAGTCCTGATGACAGAATTGAGGCTGTCGGTTTTTCTACATGCTTCGAAAAGCTACACATACATTATAGTTATATATTTAGAAAGACTATATTTATAAAGCATTCATGTGAAATACGTAAATTGTTACTAAATTTTGAAATGATTATTATTATGATCGAACTTACACCTGCGGACGGACACTGGTCAAAAACATAAATGTGTATAATTTTTTTGTTTTTTTGTTTGAAGGATTATTGCTGGCCCGGAGGCCTTTCTAGTTTCACCATGACAGGTGGGCCACCAATCCTCCCCAGGAGGGATGGGATTTGCTGTGTATCATCTCTATGTAGATAGTATTAAGTGTATCCAAGCACAGTATACAGTTTCGGTGGCAACGGTCCAGTGTAATCGTCGGCGGACCATCTGGCGTGTCACGTGAATGTGATAACGCCGGATATTGTGCCAGTTAGCCTTCCGACTTTGAGATGCGCCCGTCGATGTCAATATGTTTAAGTCCACTACGAAAATTTGATTAATTTTTTAAAACGTCGTTTAAGGCTTGCTTTTATAAAGGTTTCGCAGTTTTAATTTTGCAACATGCCTTTTTAAGTAATAGCTTTTCATTGCAGACTGTGCTTTGACCACGGAAAGAGACCATCGCTTTTCGCAAGATTATTTTCTTAAATCACATATGTATACATTCCTTTATTAAAAGGGTGCTCTTTCCAGAGCCAGATAGTTCATGGTAAAAGTGACATCAGAGGAACGTTAGGTGGATAAGGGCTTTCCAGACCACCGCGATGAACTCTTCTGTGCGTAAAAACAGATGCAAGAGAGACAAGTCTTTTAAAATAAAAAGTCTCAAAAGTTAGTCATGCTCTCGTCATAAATTTAGAAGATATTAATTGGAATCACCGAACACACCACTAAAAGAAACGAATGAAAAAATGTAATTTAAGTAATAACCGCTGAAGTTAAAAAGAACATATTTTTAAAAAAAGTGACTTTCTCGTTAGTCGCTGTAAATAATTAAATTCGATTTTAACGCAACAGTTTCAGAGTCAGGCGTATTAAAACACTTTCGACAAAATACTTAAAACAAGATGAAATATTAAATTTCGATGCTTTTTTATCACTTGTATTTATATCGAAGACCGTTTAGGCAGTTCCAAGTGGCTTTAAAATTAACAGCGAATCTACTATTTACTATTACTACAGCTAATCTTTTTAGCATTTACTACTTACTACTTACATAGTGACTATTTGGTATAACCAAGTTCACAGTTGCTCGGACTAAGATAAACTTGAGTGTAGCCGGTTCGTCGTAATGTATAAGATTTCGATCGCACGTTTGATCACAAAGCAGGTAGCTACATGATGCGTTTGCATTGTCGCATCGCAGTAAGTACAGAAATATATTAACCAAAGCGACGGCGCTTGTAAAAAAATTACGTAAATGGGTGGACGAGCTCATCCGTGTAAGTAATTACCGGGGCCCATAGGCATAGGCAACATAAATGCCGACACCCACTTTGAGACATGAGTTCAAAAGTTTTATAGTACCACGACTGCCCCACCCTTCAAACCTTACTGGTGGTAGGACCTCTTGTGAGTCCGCACGGGTGGTACCACCACCCTGCCTATTTCTGCCGTAAAGCAGTATTGCGTTTCGGTTTGAAGGGCGGGGCATCCGTTGTAACTATACATGAAACCTTAGAACTTATATCTCAATGTGGGTGGCGCATTTACGTTGTAGATGTCTATGGGCTTCAGTTCCCACTTAACACCAGGTGGGCTGTGAGCTCGCCCACCCACGTAAGCAATAAAAAAACACCGAAACGCATGCTTCGTGTCAGAAATAGGTCGCGTGGTGGTACCTATCCGTGCGGGCTCACAAGACGACCTACCACCAGTACACCTCTAGTAAATACTGGTACTTGTTTGTGGCTAAGAGACTTGATAAGCCGATAGAGAAATCCCTTCTTAAAACGATAAATTAAGTAACTATTCATACGAAAATACTAAACGAAAGTTTGATAAATTAACTTTTATTAAAAAATATGATTGTCAATAAATTTCATCAAAATTCATAAATCACATGGCGGCACCCGAAGCCTGCTGGCTCCATTTCTTTCGAACTGTCGCAAAGGAACTTGATAAAATATTGTTAGATCAATAGAACGTTTATTTCTTAGATTTTATTACAAATTCGTAGACCGAAAATCATTTCGTACCGATTGGCTGTTTTGGCGCTCTAAAAAGAAATGTTAAGAATTAAGATGTGAAAAGAAAAAAAAAAGCAATTACACAAAAACATGACTTTTTCATCGCGACTTTATGTATATTTTCAACACATTTAAACACAAGTTTTTTATAACTAAAAACGATGTCTAAGGGATTCGCCGGAAAATAGGCAGCAGCATCCTCTGAATATTATCCCAACAGGCAGAAATCGCCTACTGGTGTTTACTATTGGTAGGGCGATTTGTAGGCCCGCACGGGGAAATACAATAAACATGTCTATTTATGCTGTGGAGCAGTCATGCGTTCGAAACTAAAGGTGGGACAGCCGCTATAAAATCCATTTCAAACTTCAACCTTATGTCTCAGGGCGGAAGGCAGCTTTTACGTTGTGATCTCTACAGGTTCCGGTAACAACTCAACACACCAGGTGGGATGTGAGCTCATTCGCCCATATATTCACTAATGAAATACAAAATGTAAAACACAAAATCCCGTGAACTTACAATACATCAAATGGATTGGATATTGAAACGAATTGTTACTTTGCTATTCTAAGTTAAAATCATAAAATCGGCATATCCTAAAAGAAATCGTGAAAAATTAATAAATACCCACACGACTGATTTATAAGCTTCTCTTATAGATTTCATTTTATGTTCAGATCCTTTAGGATATTTGTAGAAAGTGGGCAAGTAACTGGCATACTTCAACGTATACAAGTGCTGTTCAATGTATGCTTTGAAGTCCTTCGGTTCAGGCAAAGCTGTAGCTAAACCTGTAATATACACATCGTAATAAAGCCGTCTCAATAATAATAATAATAACAATGAGAATCACATGCGATATCAGTCATGATACATTTTATTTTAACTCTTTCAGTTCATAGGTGAAATGTATTTTTATTTATTTTTTATTGCTTAAATGGGTGGACGAGTTCACAGCACACCTGGTGTTAAGTGGTTGCTGGAGCCCATAGACATCTACAACGTAAATACCACCACACACCTTGAGATATGAGTTCTGAGGTATCAGTATCGTCACAACGGCTGCCCCACCCTTCAAACCGAAACGCATTACTGCTTCACGGCAGAAATAGGCAGGGTGGTGGTATCTACTCGTGCGGACTCACAAGAGGTCCTACCACCATTAATTACGCAAATTATAATTTTGCGGGTTTGATTTTTATTACACGATGTTATTCCTTCACCGTGGAAGTTAAACGTGAATATTTGTTAAGTACGTATTTCATTAGAAAAATTGGTACCCGCCTGCGGGATTCGAACATCGTTGCATCGAATGCACCGGACGTTTTATCCTTTAGGCCACCACGACTTCAATGAAACGTTTTGTAACATCAGTTAAACAATGAATTTTTAATAATAAAAAAGAAAATGATTAAAATACAATATAAACTTGCCTGTGCTGTATGTAAATTTTGCAAGTTCAACGGCAATACTAATCGAAACAGCTTTAATATCTTTTAAAGGTGGATAAATGCGTCCCATTTCCAAGTCTTTCTCGCTTACTGATTCTGCCAACGCCTAAAGTTTGAAGTTTCTAGATTATTCTACGATATTTATAAATTGTATACTTGAACACTTTTTCTACTAAAATTTCTTGTCTCCATATATTTTTTCTACCAAATGGTGGCCTTGGATACCTTTGCAATTAAATACAAGATGTATATTTCTTATCTAGGGTTAACACGTTAAAACGAAAATTATGAAAGAAAAAATTATTAAGCTTCGAATGTCATTTTAGTTAAAATTTGTAAATATGTTTGGTGGAAATGGTGTTAATTCTGAATCGATATTTCCAGCCTATTAAAAACATTGTTTGTAGAACCGGAATAACTGAAAACCGAGTTCTGAAGAACGATTTGTTTAGCCCGCTCTAAGAATGTTCAACGTAACCTAGCAAATTTAAGTTATTATGTGTTTAGAGCAAACTACTTAGTCTGGCCATAAATACTGTTACAATAAAAAAAAATCTATTGCATAGACATCTGCAACGTAAATGCGCCACCCACCTCGAGATATAAGTTCTAAGGTAGTCTGGCCATAAATACTGTTACAATTAAAAATAAAAAAAAATCTATTGCAAATAACATTTATTACTTTTACAGTGTGTTAGTTTAATACATAAATATAAAACAATTTAAAGTATAAAAAGCTTATTCGAAGCGATCTCCATTGGCTGCAATACAGTCCTTTAAACATTGAGGCCAGTTATCAATAGAAGCACGCACTCTTTCCATGGGAAAATTTTTCATTGCATTTGTATTGCAGCCAGTGGAGACCACTTCGAATAAGCTTTCTAAACTTTAAATTGTTTTATATTTATGTATTAAACTAACACATTGTAAAAATAAGAAATGTTATTTGCAATAGAATTTTTTTTTCCTTTGTCTCACTCAGTATTTTATGGCAAGACTAGGTATATTGAAATCTATTAATTGAAAAAGTATATCAGGCAAATTTATTTCATCCTCAGCTACAATTTTTAATTAATATTTAAAAGATACATTACCCGTGCAGCTTTCAAGAAAAGCAAATCCGGTATCGTATGAGCACCACTAGTTATGACGCCAAGTGCAATTCCTGGGAATATATACGCGTTGTTACCCTGTCCGGTTGTATATTCTTTACCGTTATATTTGACGATGGGGAAAGGAGAACCTGACGCGAATACACAACGTCCCTAAAGATAGAAAATCTGCTGTATTTTGGAAATTTATTCCTTAAGAATGAATTTAAATTAAAAATTATTTTACGTCAATTTGCATGGGTACTAAAATCTAGGGTTCCCCAAAAGGTGTCATATCATTCTATTCAAGTATTAATAGACAACATCACAAGAAACTTTAACAAAAATTTATAATGTATTCAATTGGCACGCTTCCCCTGGTGTCCAGTTTAGTAAAATATAAACTTGACATTACGATTTAGTATTATTATTATATTATAATACAATGGCTAAATGATTATTAGCATAGTGTTAAAAGTTTCGTTATATTCTTTCAGGTTAAGAGGCGACATTTTACCACCGCCCCGCCTATTTCTGCCGTGAAGCAGTAATGCGTTTCGGTTTGAAGGGTGGGGCAGCCGTTGTGACAATACTGTGACCTTAGAACTATATCTCAAGGTGTGTGGCGCATTTACGTTGTAGATGTCTATGGGCTCCAGTAACCCCTTAACACCAGGTGGGCTGTGAGCTCGTCCACACACCTAAGCAATAAAAAAATATAAAAAAACCGAACCCCCACGAAAGGGCGGGTGCACTATCGATTATTATTTGCTAAATTAGAAAAATATGTAGTTAACATTATATTAGAATAACTTACTTCCGTATTATCGTAGGCTGCTTGTGCAGTACATTCGGCTTTACTCGTAGGGTTAGACAGAGCAAATATGATTGGTCTCTCGCTATTACTTGCCATTCGCTTCAAAACTGCCGGTGTAAAAGCACCACCCACTGTTGAAGTTCCTATATTGGATTGAGGTGATCACAGTAAAAAAATTCAAATATTTCAATTGATACAAAGGCATAAAATACACTAAAAGTTAGGTTTCTTTCATTTAATCATGGTGCCAACGTAGGCAAATAGTTTTTTTCTTTTTAAAAGCTGACCAGCATGCGGTTTGCCTGTTAACTTGTCATCTTTTTTTTTCTCTACCTAAGCTGATAGCCTTGAGAGGCTATTTCAGCGTAACCTTAACTAGTAGGTGAGCTCACGGGGCTCAAACCTGATGACGTTGCTAACACGAACCCTAGCAAGAGCCGTGCTTCGCAGAATCTACCACCGGATCGGAAACGCGACCCACTGAGAAGATCCGGCGAGAAACTCAGTGGGCTGTGTCTGTGGGTTAATTTACTCGTCGAGCCCTTCGTTGCAAGCGATGGGTTCGACTAGAACGATGACCGGTGCTTGAGGTACCTAAAAGCACCGTTAGTGGATCGGATGGCGTGTTTTGTGACTTCGACTGCTTTCCATTCTGTCCGCAGGATCGGGAATGACTTGTCATCATTGATTGTCATTTTGATTATAACAATACTAGAGGAAATCCAAATGCAAATCCAAGTGAATGCAGAACTGCATTCACTGGAAACAAGGCATTTGAACGCAGCTCCAGCTAGTACTGATGAACCTTGCTTCGATGGCAGGTGCAGCAATGATGTGCAATCGACTTTTAAAGTATGTACTATATATCTATAATGTAACTATTTACCAAACCAAAAACCAAACGACTCAGAACCAAGCCGGTTCGTAGGGTTTCGATCGCACATTTGATCAGAATGTGCATAGCTACATGATGTGGTTGAGAACCTGTTTGTGAGCAATATACATACAGAAATATATTATGGAAATCGGCTCTTGGTAGCCTACCGTAGGTATAACAAATAATTAACCTTGAATATTCACAATTAGTGAAGAAAACGAAAGGACAAATTAAGACATTGTGACTATCAGTATAATATAACAACCTACCAACAATACAAGTTGCTTTGATATTCTTAATGACTTGTTCCAGATTCCTCTCCGGCTTAACATCCTTTCCGAATGCCTTCGCATAATCAGGTACACCTTCAGGTCGGCTTTTGGACAATAAGCCATTGATATCGAACATAAATATTTTAGATAATGCCTCCTTCTTTGATAAGCCTTCTTCTACCATTGCTTGGACAGTCAAAGTAGCAATTCCCGTAGCTGCCTACATTAAATAAATGATCAGGTACAAATCACACAGAACCGAATGAAATGCTAAATGAAACTTCAATTAATTAAGTTACACATTTCATTCCTCTGATGTAAAATTGGCAAACTCATTATTTTTTTAATTGCCCTTGTAGGCAGACGAGCAGATGATGACTGGTTACCGTCGCCCATGGACTTCAGCAATGCCAGGGGCAAAATCAAGCCGCTGCCTACCGTTAAACTTATCGGACATTGCGTTGTCTTCGTGAAATTAATAAAATCAAAGAACAATTAATGATAGAGTCGCTGTTTTATCATTTGAAAATACCGCATAATAAATTATTAAGTACCATATTACTGTTTTATAATAATTACAAGTTCATAGAATTGCATATCATAAAGTCGCACACATTAAAAACACTTACAGAACCGGCACCGAAAAACAAATATGTGTTTTCTTTGAGTTTCCGCTTCGTGATTCTAGTGGCCGCCATCATACCGGCCACAGCAACACCGGCGGTTCCTTGAACATCATCATTGAACGTGCAGTAATGTTCTCTGTACTTGTTCAAAAGACGACCGGCGTTTGGTAACGCAAAGTCTTCAAACTAAAACGAAAATTCTAAATTCTAGAAATTTTAACCATCAACTTAGTAAAAAACGAATTTTTGTTTTGTTGCTTTGGTCCTCTCAATGGTATCTTGAGACATGAAGACTGAATTTCTAATTTATGTTTTAATTTAAAATGCTATTGTATGTTATTGTTACGCCGGTAAGAGCAACGCCATCTGTCGTCAAATAGCAGAAACGAATATCAAAAGAACTAGTAAACTCTAGAACGCTCGAGAAGTCCAACGCCATCTATTGTCAAATGTCATAAACGCATATCGATAATACTCGACTTGTGAGAAATATTCTCGATAATTCTAGGGATGTCGTATCGACTATAAAAGCGTTGCAGGGACGTCGCGAAAGGAGTTAGTAATCGAATCAAAACAGTGAACGGATCACCTGAAGCGAAGCGGAAGAAGTGAACTACGAGTTGTAAACTGTTCTATGAGTGTTCTAAATGTTTAATACAGTTATAATTTATACTTAACTAGAATTTTTATTTATCCCGAACTCCAGCGCGTAACAATATGTTACTAACATACCTGCAACAGAACCTCTGTTCCAAATCGATTAATACAAGCCGCCATAAATTCATCAATGAATTCGTCGTATGCGGGTCCTCGCACTCGTTTCTGTCGTAGTCCAATATAAATAGGATCCTCTAATAATGTCTGTAATATTTTTATTATTATTTTCTTACTATAATCCAACAAGTTCCCTAACATTTTAGGAGAAATAGTTTACAATTGTAAAACCATAACATAGTTTTTGTATCGTCTTCAGTCTTAAAACTGAAACAGAAATTTTCTTGTTTTTTTTTTTTTTTTATTTCTTAGCGTGGACGAGCTCACAGCCCACCTGGTGTTAAGTGGTTACTGGAGCCCATAGACGTCTACAACGTAAATGCGCCACCCACCTTGAGATATAAGTTCTAAGGTCTCAATTATAGTTACAACGGCTGCCCTACCCTTCAAACCGAAACGCATTACTGCTTCACGGCAGAAATAGGCAGGGTGGTGGTACCTACCCGTGCGGACTCACAAGAGGTCCTACCACCAGTAATTACGCAAATTATAATTTTGCGGGTTTCATTTTTATTACACGATGTTATTCCTTCACCATGGAAATCAATCGTGAACATTTGTTGAGTACGTATTTCATTAGAAAAATTGGTACCCGCCTGCGGGATTCGAACACCGGCGCATCGCTCAACACGAATGCACCGGACGTCTTATCCGTTAGGCCACGACGACTTCACTTTATGATGACATGCAGTAAAAATACGTACACACCTCATTTTCAGTTCCCACGTCTAATGTAATAGGCAAGCATTGATGTGGTTTTATTCCAGCCAGCGCCGTGTAAAGGGCCAGTTTGCCAACAGGTATGCCCATACCATAAGCGCCCAGGTCACCCAA
Organism: Bombyx mandarina; assembly: GCF_003987935.1. The sequence continues at coordinate 1,286,657 of NW_021011545.1, read as the reverse complement.
ACCTAATATTCTCTCGCCGTCTGTAAAAACTATTGCGCGGACAGCATGCTCCGGCCTACAAAGGAATCCATTTGATATATTAAGTAGCCTACAATACACGTAGTATTTGGAAGTAAAGTCATTGTTCAAATTCAACACACTCTAAGCGCATTGTATCCGCAGAAATTCTCAATCATCATTTCATAACTTGCAGCTTGATTTAATCTAATTTCTTTGAAACTGTATCACTATTTCTTTCAGATTATTCGATGACATCTGCCTAATTACACAACAACAACTTTTTGTTTACTACAACAACAACTATTACTACTATTTGTTTTTGGTATATGGTAAGGCACATAGGCTTCGTTAAAGAATAGATTTTCCGAATTTTCAGTTCAATATCTAAATATAAGGTAAACCTTTAGAATATCTTTCCAAGAACACAAGACAAATATATAGAGATTCGGTAGTCGCGAAAAAAAAACCTTACCAGTTCTTCAAAATATCAAATATGTGTCCTTTATCATGAATAGTGATATATAATCCTCTCGGTCGCCTGTAAACGAGACCAAATTTCTGGCACGCCAATCCAACCGTGGGCGTGTACACAATAGGCATGAATTTTTCTATGTCACAATCAAGTAAACTGAAAAATAGTTTTTCATTCCTATCCTGAAAATCGGACATATCGATTTATCTAATAATAAAAAATAATAAAATGCGTTGGTCCGTTCGTCTTCTACAGATGATTCGTTCGATCGTAACGAATGCTTGCTTTTGTACGCATTTAAATGAATAGTCTGATAAAATAAATACCATCAGAGTATCATCAGTTCCTCAACCTCATCAAGTGATCGTATGTTGAAAGATGAAACGTATAGTATTTTCTGCGGCTTCCGCGAGTCGCAAACATAATCAAAACTATATTTACGCTAATCTTAAACTCGAGAACAAGCCGTAAATGTAATTATAATTAACCTAACCACTGTTTCCTTCTCTGTTTATTAACAGCCAAGCCAAGCACTGCTCTTGCTGGAGCAGATATTAGCAAACTCTCTTTGGGTGAGCCCCGTGAGCTCGCCTAGCGGTTTGATGGCTGAATTAGCCCTAAAGGCTACCGGCGATTTAGTTGGAAAAGAAATGATGGGCTCACAAACCGCCCTGTCAATCCCTGTAATCACGCATTTTTAATAAAAAGGTAATAGGTCTTTCCTTACCATGCATAAGCAGCACCTTACCTATAGATGCTTCTTTACGACACTTTGTAGGTATACACTTACAATAACCTACTTTTTGTCGCGTTTTAAATTTCAAATAACAAAATTATATTATCCGATATAGTAAGAAGATACTTATAATGTAAACGGACTTCAATGCTCATTGCGATATAGCATCAGCCAGAAAATGGAAAAAAATTAAAGTAAAACTACTTACTTGCAACTCAGTCAAATAAAGGTATCTATTCAAATCGTCGTCATATCTATCGAATGAAATTTGGCAGAACTCCAACTGTTCTTCCTGGGTTTTAAATTTGGGTGCCAAAAGTCCGTGAATACCTAAAGCTTGGCGCTCTTCGAGCGTGAAGGCTAGGCCCTGCGAAATTTGTTGTTTTGTTTCAATTATAACTGACTGATTTACACTTGAATTTGTTTAGATTTGATGACACATTCATGGATAAATTGTCAAATTATAAGTTTCAGATACATTATTAAGATTAGAAGTCGTCGTGGCCCTTGATAAGACGTCCGGTGTAGCTAGAATCTATGCAAGGTAAAGTAAAAAGATTCAGATACCTACCTTAAGGCCCTGAAGCTACTGTCCTTAGACCTGTACCTGTCTTTAGTACTGCATCACCTTTATTTATTATAGACTGAGCTATTTATTTTGTTTTATTATTATTGTAAATGGAGAGTTCTCAATTACGTCACGTAAAAAAGAATACTACTACGTACGTAACGAAATATTTGTAAACGCGACCCAAAATATTAGTAATAAATTCATGAAATAATGAACAATGATAGGATTTAAAAAATATATTGGATTCATTTGATCCACACAGACTCAGGACTTTAGTGATTTTCCCAAAGTCGTTTTCTTATAAGCCTTATTGTCGTTCATAAGTATTTTCTCAAATTGTATAAATGGTTTTAATTTGTAGAGTTTACCTTATTAAGCCGCGGATCTTTTATATGGTCAATGCCTCTGAGCATATTTGGGCAAATTATGTTACCAGTTATCTCATGCATATTTCTTCTCTGGTCCAAATACTTAGGTTGTAAACCATTTATTATATTACGCTTAAACTTTGTTCTATCAAAACTGTAAATAATTAAAGTATGGAAAAGTAAATACCAGAAGAAAGCAAGAAGCACAGAAATATGACGATGATGATGTATTTCATCTTGATCATTATATGTGATATGTTCGCAAAAGTAAGCTACAATATTTTTATCATAATAAAACAAAGATTAAATATCTATTTAATTGATATCATGGTAGGTATATGTGCTCGTTAATGTGACCATTAATGTTGTTGCAAACACCACTCTGTTTAGTTTTCATAGATTTTTCATCTTAAATGTAGGACAAAAAATTCCCACTAAACCGAATAAAAATACTTACATAAATGTTAAAAATGATTTAAAAAAAGGATTTGTAAACATTTCCAAATGAATTTCATCGACATAAAAGATCTTCATAAATGTCTACGAGACATTTTCTGTCAGTAATAATTCTAGTTGAATATGAGCGAAAATATCATTAAAACTATGAGTTTTGTAAGGTTTTATTATTGCATGAATTTAGACCATATCCTCTTCATTATCTCTGTTCTTTTCTCAGAGGAGAAAATCCTTCTTTGTAGACAGACGCAAGATGAACAGAGCCGGCTAGCCGGCAAATTAGATCTTTTATGAAACGTCTAAGCAAAAAGTGAATGTCATAAAAAGTTTATAGTAACAACCGGATGGCAATAACAAATATTTCTAACACCTCTTATAAAGGACGTACCTAAATAAATTAAAAACACATATCGCCGTTTTCATGAAATAGAAAAATATGCTATGTAACAACCTAGATTAAGAATCAATAATATATTTTATAGTAATAGCTGGGGGCAAGTTATACACACCCATATGGCTCCAACTTTTGGATTCTCTATATTCTATGAGAACCAGAGACTGATATGCATGTTTATACACGTTTTAATATCTTTATATATATTATATGATTCTATTTATTTATTTTCTTATTATTATCTTATTTATAATTTATTTTCTTATTATTATATTTATTTATCATTACCTTATTTATTTATTCTACTGCACGTGTGTATGTCACTGAACTCCTCCTAAACGGCAGGTCCAATTTGAATGTTTTTTTTTTGTATGCGTTTGGGTGGCGCCCTGGATTGTTTCGATTCACAAATCAGCCCGGCAGATGGCGCTGCAGTCGGTATCTAGGTTATTTATTAAAAACGTGTGAAGTTCGCTAGTATACATATATAGATATTAATGACGATGTGCGAATCGAACTCACTACCCTCGGCAAAGTAGTTGGGTCCGTTAACTACTGATAAAGAATATATGTATATATGTCGGAGACGGTCATTAGTTTGGTAGCTAAACGAAGTCGGAGACGGTCATTAGTTTGGTGGCTAAACGAAACGCAGCACGATTCCCGAGAGATGACGGCACGATATTTAGAATGTTGACAGTCATTCATATACTGGTGGCAGGACCTCTTGTGAGTCCGCGCGGGTGGGTACCACCACCCTGCCTATTTCTGCCGTGAAGCAGTAATGCGTTTCGGTTTGAAAGGCGGGGCAGCCGTTGTAACTATACTTGAGACCTTAGAACTTATATCTCAAGGTGGGTGGCGCATTTACGTGATGTCTATGGGCTCTAGTAACCACTTAACACCAGGTGGGCTGTGACCTCGTCCACCCATCCAAAGAATAAATATATATATATATATATATATATATATATACTACGCTCCAAATGGCCAGTACCTACCTATTGTAAAACGGCAACTTCATAAGAAAATACGTATTACTGTCAAACTTGTATAACATATTAACACATATTTTTTAATGTACAAAACATGCAAAAATGCTCCCTAATCCGAAGACTCAGGGTGTAACATGAATTAAAACAAGATTTATGCTTTCGAACATTTTAATCAGTAACATCTATAATTTCTTCGTAACAATTCAATCAACTAACCGTACAGCATACTCGTACACAGAAGCAGTTACACTCACATTAAAGGGATGAATTAAAACACTTTAATTGACCTACAAAAAGTTACTGAAATGTAAATGACCCTGAGAGTAAAGAATCAAGATCTATGAAGAAGAAAAAAAGACGACAAATTCCAAATAGGCAGAGTAAAAAAAACAAAAAAAATATATAATACTAATTAATAATTTTAATAAGCAATACGTTGAAATCGATTATTTCATAATATACATCTTCACAGCAACGTAATCACACCGTATCGGATGATACGTGATAAATAATATGAATTAACTACCTAAGATTATTTTTCTTCGCTCAGCGAAAGATTTTTGTCTCACTAACAAAATACTGAATTCAAAAATACTTAAAAAAAACAAATCTTAAGTCGTACTATCGATTATTGCATAATTTTCATCATAATAAGCAAGATCAGTTAAGTAAACAGCTAAATTGCAGTTTTCATTTTTATTTTCAAATTTACATATACTATTTTATTTTAAGAAAATGTCTTATATATACATACTTTCGTTTGAAACTTCATCTAGGTTTTGAGGACCTTTTTTAATGTTGGCAACTCTCTTGTTCGATTAAGATTCAAATCGATTTCATAATGTTTATCTACGTATTTAAATACGATTTATCATTTCGTTCTTACGATTTATTAAAATTTATAGTTTTGATTAATACCGGTTTTAAGATGACATGCGAGTTTTTTTTTTCTTTCATGCGGTGACTAGACTGTTCTCTCTGTTCATCACGTATTTCAAAGGTACATTGGAAGCGAAAAAGTTAATAAAAAAAAAGCATTCACAACTTAAAAATAAAATGAGTGATAAAAATATTCTAAGCATTTCATCGGATCATTTTTGTTATATCGACGCAAGTTAATTATTTATGGTGCAAATAAATTTTAGTGATTTTCAACAATCAAAACTCAGATTTAATAAATAACTTTAACATACAACATACTCTAAAACTACTCACACATACAAGTTCTTCAAACTACAAATTCAATATTTTTTTATTTATTTTTACTAAAATTTGCTAATTGCGTTCTTAAACTGGGTTAACGCTTATATTAACATTGCTTATATCATAAAAAAATAACATAAATAATACGTTAGAGGTAAAAATACTTTGTGTTGTTTTTCATTAAAAAAATGGGTAATGTAATGAACACTCCGATAATGTACACTTAGCACAAGTTAGTACAGTCACAATCTTAAATAAAATAATCCTGAAAACATTGGACAATAGACGTCAAATGTCATTATAATATATTTAATGTACAGTCAAGCCAGAAAATGTGAACATTAAACAAAAATCAATGATTAAAATTCAATATTACAGTTTTTTTTTAAATATTAAGTACTTGACTGCTCGACTGTACGTGTCCATGTTTGAATAGAATAATAATACATTGGTAGTTTAGGTTTAAATGTTCTTCGGTACAGGTTGGATGGGTCTAACGTTGAATTTCTCCTCGGGCTTCCAATCCCAGGTCACCGGCATTGCAGATTCGTAATAATAGCTGTACATTTGGTTTTGTACGTGCTTCGGTAGATCGCGAGGCTCTGGATACACTGAAGCAAGACCTACAGAACAAAATGTGATTTTGACGAAGATTCAAAAATTTATTTTTTCTCCTACCTACGCCCAAAGTTCGCTTTTCGTCCCGCTGTACAGGGAAGAAAGTGTAACTTTTTCTCCATGGGTACTGACAAGTGCGCATGCGCGTTAGTGTCTACGTCTGCTCTCACGCACCTAAAATTCTCCGCCATTGTTGTGCTCGGGTAATTTGCAATATTGTGTTTAGTGTAAAAGTGAAATAAACAAAAGGCAACAAAATTTAATAGTGAAGTATTAAACAAAGATAAGTTCATCAGACAGTTCTTATTCAATTAGTAGTAGTTTATTTAAAAATTAAAAAACAAATTGTTTTGGGCTCCGCCCCCCACACCCCCTTTCAGTTTCCCAAGTGATCGGGAAATGCCTCAAAAATCAGTGCAAAAACATGTCTGTTTTTTTGTGTCGTTTTCAATTGTTACACTTGTTTCAGTCTAGCCCTTCAGCTCGCAAATATGAACAACGATAAAGAACTCTATTCCAAATCTAATAGGGTCACATTTATCTCGGAGACAACCTAAGTTCGTGATAAACTTTAAGTCTCAAAATGATAGTGACGTAAGGCTGTTTCTATACTTCTATACTAATATTATAAAGAGGAAAGATTTGTTTGTTTGTATTGAATAGGCTCCGAAACTACTGAACCGATTTGAAAAATTCTTTCACTGTTTGGAAGCTACACTATTTATTCCCTAGTGACATAGGCTTATAATCTTTTTTGAAAAAAATTAGGGACCCTTACTAAAACTCCAATAATGTAACCCAAGGTGTAAAACAATTATTACCTAAAATATTCTTTACATCGCGTGCCCTGCGAAAACTATTGATGATAGAATAAAATAATTTACAACAACTTTGTAGAACACATTATTATTTATAAAAAGTTCAACGACAGCATATGTCTAACTATTATAGTTACGCCGCAATAAGTGTTCTTATATTTTATTTTAAAAAATAAAACAACGTCAAATATCGTTGAAATTTTTGTTAAAGACCCGAGCGAAGCCGGCAACGGGCCGCTTGTAGTGTATAATACTGTAGGTTTGGTTTTGATGACGTTTGTTACGGAACCCTAGAAATAGTGTTGCGACTCACCTTCGTCGTATGCGGTCTTAGCGACTTCGATGGCGATAGCGACGGACACTTCTTTCACTTCAGCCAGCGACGGATAAATGCGACCGATGGATAGATCCGACTCGCTTACGTAGTTCGCCAAAGTCTGTTAATCAAATCGAATTTGTATTGAACATGAAATATTTTTCATACTATGCCAATAAATTTCAGGATTAATTTTTTGTGTAATAAAAAAATAAATGAGATATATTTTTCATTTTTTTTTTTGCTCGAATAGATAAGAGCTTGCCCAGCCTCTGGTAACCACTTATCTATGAATTTTAGAACTCGTTGTATCGATTAATAACGTAATTTAAGACCTATTTCAGTTTGAAACGTTCAATTAGAAAAACTACAATCATGGACACCGGATTTTATGAGGGCGAAAGAGATGGAGAGCGAGTGTATGTATTTATATCGACACTAGCTGTACCCGTCCGCTTCGCTGGGCATTTAAAATTAACATTATTATTTCTCACCCCCACAAAGATTCTCATCACTAACGCCCCCGCAACTGGTGTAGGGAGTCCACTCATATAAATATAATCATATAAAATAGTATAAATATTACCCTAACCATACATGGATACCAAGTTTCAAGTCAATCGGATGGGTGGTTCAGGAGTTATAACTACTACTACTACTATAAAAAACTACTGTAGATTTATAATATATTAGTATAAAAGAGGGGGAGAGAAAGGGAGAGGGAGAGAGAGAGAGAGAGAGAGTCAGCTACACTATATATCGGCATACGAACCCTGGCCGCCGTCAGGAACATATTCTCGGAGATGTGATGCGTGGCCGTGGCGATGACGCCGAGCGCTACGCCGGGGAAGATGTAGGCGTTGTTGCCTTGTCCCGGGCGGTACTCCCGGCCGCTGTACATCACCGGCGGGAACGGGGAGCCGGACGCGAATATGCAACGACCCTGGGAACGTTACGGCAACTTTGTATATAGGTAATGTTAAGTCAATCCTGGATGTTATTCCCGGTCCTGCGGACAGAATGGAAAGCAGTCGAAGTCGTCCAAGACATGTCATTTCGGATCCTCAGGATCCACTAAAGGTGCTTTTAGGTACCTCAAGCACCGGTTATCGTTCTCGTCGAACCCGTCGCTTGCGACGAAGGGCTCGGAGAGTAAATTAACCCACAGACAGCCCACTGAGTTTCTCGCCGGATTTTCTCAGTGAGTCGCGCTTCTGATCCGGTGGTAGATTCTGCGAAGCACGGCTCTTGCTAGGGTTAGTGTTAGCAACGTCGTCAGGTTTGAGCCCCGTGAGCTCACCTACTAGTTAAGGTTATGCTGAAATAGCCTCTCAAGACTGCTATCAGCTTAGGTAGGAAAAAAATAACCTGGATGTGTACATTTATCTTTGATATGATACGAAAATAAGAAATTAAAAGAAGTAGAAATAATAACAATCGAGCCGTGAAGTTGGCTTTTTTTAAACTGTATTTTTTTATCATATTTTCATATTTACACATTTCACATTTTAATACAGAACGAACCAGTTGTACTGTTTTTTTTTCTACCTAAGTTGTTAGCATTGAGAGACTATGTCAGCATAGCCGGGCGAGTCGGCTGTACTGCGTGTTCAGTCTAATCCATGCAAGAAATAGTTTTTTTTCTGAGTCGAACAACAAATTACGACTTTCTTGATGGTCGTGGTCTGCACGGTCTTGTGACTTACTTCGGTATGGTCGTAGGCGTCTTGGGCTGTGCACTCAGCTTTACTGGTCGGATTTGAGAGAGCGAATATGACGGGTCGCTCGGTGTTCATCGCCATTTGCTTCAATACATTGGGCGTGAAAGCGCCGCCCACCGTTGAACAGCCTGAAAAGAAAAACCAAAGTTTTATAATGAAAGTATATACAGGGTGTCCCAGAAAGAATGGATAATCCGAAAACACCTCATAGTAGAGCTAATGGGTAATCAAAAAAATTAAAATACAAAAAATTCTTAGGTAGTACCCAAATTAAAAATAAAGAAAAAATACCAATTGTTATGAGTAAAATTTAAGTTCAGATTAACTAATAACAAAAATACACTAGCTACTCATACGATTTCCTGCATATTCCTTAGTATAGATACGGAGACATTTAAATGGTGTTTAGTTGTAAGGTTAGAGTTTATAAGTTTACTGTTTGTCTTCCTAATAAAAAACAAAAAATAGTCCATGTAGAATATTATAACACCAAAAAGCCTATGGATTTCATTTATTTGTAGCTGTTGTATATTCCAGAAAGGATTAGCAGTATGAAAAATATCAACTTTTTTTTTAAATACGTAATTTGGGTACTACCTGAGAATTTCTTTTTTTTTGTGTCCTCAATAGCTCTACTATGAGGTGTTTCTGGATTATCCATTCTTTCTGGGACACTCTGTATGTGTTAAGTTTTTTTTATTTTTTATTGCTTAGATAGGTGGACGAGCTCACAGCCCACCTGGTGTTAAGTGGTTACTGGAGCCCATAGACATCTACTACGTAAATGCGCCACCCACCTCGAGATATAAGTTCTAAGGTCTCAAGTATAGTTATATACATATATAGATAGATTAATTTCTAACCAATAAGACAGCTAGGCTTGATCTTGGCAACGCAGGCCTCGAAGTCTTTCTCCGGTTCGATATCCTTCCCGAAGGCCTTGGCGTGCTCCGGAACCCCTCCTTCACGTCGAGTAGACAATAGTCCGTCGACGTCGAACATGTACACTCTCTCGCGGGCCTGCCTCTCGGAGAGTCCGTCCGCCATCATGGCGGCCACAGTCAAGTTCGCGATGCCGTTAGCTGCCTGTAATATTAAAAAAAAAGTGTTTAATACGAGACTTTGGGGACTTTTTGGTGGGAAGGCGAAAAGAAAAGTTGCGTGAATTGTTTTCTTTTTTTTAATTTAATGATTCTGCAGGAATTAAACGTGTAATAATAATGGCTTATTAAACATTGAGCATCTATGCAAGTGTAGGAATATGAAACAAAACCAATGGACATGGCTTCTCGGGTTCCTTGAGATAATCCACTGAAGGCCCATTAAATTACCACAATTCCACTTTTACTTTTATTTCATCCCATCTCCATCTCGTTTCGTTTCATTCCGTCCCAATCGATGACCATCTCAAATAATTCAACTACATCTCATTTCGCTCCATATCATTTTTACATTACAGAATATGTATGTGTATGTATTTATAGATGAAGATTTTAATAAACTTGTCTCTGGCGAGAATGGCATCGCAAGAAACAAATTGGTATGTTTTTGACAAACCTCTGGCTACTGCTACTACATTCTTACAACTCATTCGTAATAAGCTATGCCCTTCCAAATGCTTTTCATCGATCGCCCCTTATTTTTTGAATTACTTTAAATGGTGGCAAAACGTATTATGGGCCCGCATTGGTAACATTCATGTTTTGCGGTCTAAAGGGTCAGAGAGGCATATTACATATAATATGAGTATTTAACCTCATAAATAAAAACTGGCGACTGTATTCATTTTATTATATTCATTTTATTATATTCATTGACTACTTTAGAGACTTAAAATTTGGGTGGTCGAATATAGATGTCTGAATTTACAGATGTTCTGGAAATAAATTCCTAATTAAATACAGTCAAAACCGTTTACTGCGACATCGTTTAGAACAACATGCCGGTTATAATAACCTAGAACAAAGGTCCCGGCTGAATGCTATATGACCGCCTTATTAAAAATATTGCTTTATACGACATTGCTAATAACGACATACCTCATAAACCGACCACATTTAACTAATATTTCGGAGAATTAGATCTGTTAGAACGACCGGCTAAACTGTATTATAAACAATTTGAATACGTATCTACATTTGTCTTCAATGGCTATTAAAATCAGGAAAGAAAACAATAGGATTTAATTTAGTGTAGGGTTTTTTCTAATTCTTAGAAACAAAACACGTGCATGCAGTTACTGTACCAACTTTGAATGATGTTATCAATGCTGTTAGTGTATTAAGAAAGATTGTTCTTTTTAATGAACAGTTCCACATCCACAGCAATTATGACGATACGTTAAGTAATTAAAATCCAACGTGCATTACGAAATAGCTATGTACAATAGAAGTGTTCCAAACAGACCAAAATTACAAATTTTATGCTCACAGAAAAATAATATGCATTGTACTTATGTGTAATAAACAAAATGTACATAGTTGAATAAATATATTTTTCCAATAATTCCCTATCGATTTGTTTGTACTTGCGCGATACACATTAAACATCACCGGTTGTTACGACTATCGGTTTTTACGACTGAATATGAGCAGTCCCTTCGATGTCGTTATAACAGATTTTGACTGTATATCAGATACACGCCTACACAGTTTTTATGCCTTTTCTATTTATCTGTGAATGTATACAATGAGTTCTTTAATATAGTTCTTTGATTTACGTAACGTCATCGTCAGAGATAATATAAAGATATGAACAAAATTATGATTAAATTAACATAACAATAGCTTACACTGTATAAACATAAATAAAATTAAGATAATTGTGCAATCTCTTCAAACCCACAAAATATCTTAACACTTAAAACAAATAAATGTAAAATACTGTTGAAAACCACTGTAATTTTTTTTAAATTATAACCACAATTTTATCTCTCATCAACCGAATGATCATGGTTCTATACTCTTCGCATAGACGAGTGTTACTGTGTTACTTATAATATTTGCTATGTGTATATGCTATAATTCTCATGTTGTATTTGTTATTTTAGTTATGTTTTATTTGTTCTACACACACTTATCACTTTTTATTATTATTCTCATTATCCTCTCGCAGGTCTGCTGGAAGAGATTTCTCAAAGAAATAAGCAGTGCCTTTGTACATAATTTTCCTATTACTCTGTACTGTGTCTTGTTTTCTGTGTGTACATAAATAAATAAATAAATAAACATTCGACATCTTGTCATTTCGTGAATATATTCTTTTATTCGTCGGTTTATACTTCTTTCACTCGGTAACAAACTGATTGGCGCGATAAAGAGGAGACAGAGACATGGAGAGAGAGAACAGGAGAGAGAGAGAAGTGAAAGGTATTTCATTGATTAGTACATATGAAGCTAACTTTTACACCGAAAAGTTTATTTATTTCAGAAGAAGTCTTCATTATATATTCTTATCAATAAACTACCAAATCACTGGGATAAGATTCAATCTTAAAAATGCCTCACATTAGAATCAGTACGTTATTATGTTGTACATTTAAAAATTAACTGTAATTAGCATCGGGAAAATAATAATTATTATAATAATATACACATCCTTTTATATTAAGTATATTACTCACATTGCCAACTCATTATAACAGTCTTCCCCATTTGTAATTACAATTCGTTTATAAATCACAGTTCAAAATTTATTTATGTATTTATTTGTTATTACTTAGATGGTTGGACGAGCTCACAGCCCACCTGGTGTTAAGTGGTCACTGGAGCCCATAGACATCTACGACGTAAATGGCCACCCGCCTTGAGATATAAGTTCTAAGGTCTCAAGTATAGTTACAACGGCTGCCCCAAGCTGCTGAAGTAAGTATTTCATTAGAAAAATTGGTACCCGCCCGCGGGTTTCGAACACCGGTGCATCGCTCGATACTGGTGGGAGAAAAAATAGTATGTGCACCGCGGGAGAAAAGTAGAACATCATGAGGAAATGTCCTACTTTTCTCCCGCGGTGCACAACGTACTATTTGCAATCCATTATAATTCAACGCAGCCTGATGGATGAGAACCAAATATAATCTGATATACTCACAGATCCAGCACCGAGGAAAAGGTAAATGTTCTCACTGAGCTTCCTCCTCGTGACCCTGACGGCCGCCATCAGACCGGCGACCGCAACGCTGGCCGTACCTTGGATGTCGTCGTTGAACGTGCAGTATTTATTGCGGTATTTCTTCAGGAGCCGACCGGCATTCGGAAGCGCGAAATCCTCAAACTGAAACATTTATTTGAGTAATTTTAAATTTATGTTTTAGTTTTGATAATCTCGATTAGTAAATTGTTCTTTTGATAACAGATTATTCGCAGACTAGCTCACGACTCAACCTGACCTTATGAGGTTACCTCAGCCCATAAACGTCACCTCCAGAAATCGATGGCGATTGTTTTGTCGCAAAAGCTTCGCGGCAGAAATAGACCAGATGTCTATATCTAATGCGACATGTCGACAATGCGCTCTATTTAACCCATAGACACAGCCCAGTGAGTTTCTCGCCGGATCTTCTCAGTGGGTCGCGTTTCCGATCCGGTGGTAGATTCTCCGAAGCACTGCTCTTGCTAGGGTCAGTGTTAGCAACACTCCGGTTTGAGGAGCTCACCTACACACGTTAGTGTGAAGGTGAAATAGCCTCTCAAGGCTATCAATCAGCGCTCACAGCCTATCTGCTGTTAACCTTTAAAATGCCGAGTTCAATTCGATCTAATAGAACGCGACTGTGACGGGAAAAGAACTGCGCGCAGCCAAAGAAAAGAGTTGTTGAAAAGTCGAAATCACACGGAAAAAACGAATCCATGTCATTCTTGTAATTATTTTGGCTAAATAATCATTAATCAATTTAATTTTCAAGACTTTTTAAACAACCCCATTAACAAAATACGTAATTGATTCAGGAAATAAAATAATTTACACATTTGGCACTATAATTTTGAATATTATTATATTGAGGTTTTCTGATACACGGGTAATCATATATTTGAATTTAAAAAAATATATCACAGCGTTATAAATAAAAGTATCATAAATGAAATTGACAAATAAATCGTATATAATTGAGCGTAGATTTACTAAGTTCCGACTGTTTACGGTAACATGATTTGTGGCGTAATATTTACGTTGCGGCATTGCAGAGGTTAAGTTACCGGAGTCCATTGAGAATGCAAATACCGCCACCTTGAGACATGAATTCTAAGTCTGCGTATTTAAAGCACAACGGCTGCCTCGCTCTTCAAGCCGAAACGCATTACTGCTTCACAGCAGACTTGCAAAGCGGTGGTAACCTACCCACCCGTATAGGCTTATAGGACGCCGTGCTGGTAGGAAAGAAATATGTATGCGTTGAACTTTTATTTTAGTTTTGTTGGATTATAATATTAAAGTGTGTTTTTTTTATTGCTTAGATGGGTGGATGAGCTCACAGCCGACCTTGTGTTAAGTGGCTACTGGAGCCCGTAGACATCTACAACGTAAATGCGCTACCCACCGTCAGATATATGTTCTAAGAGCTCAGTATAGTTACAACGGCTGCCCTACCCTTCAAACCGAAACGCATTACTGCTTCACGGCAGAAATAGGCAGGGTGGTGGTACCTACCCGCGCGGACTCACAAGAGGTCCTACCACCAGTAAACCATGTAATTTAGTTATAAGATACCAGAGAACATAGACAGGGAGACTATTTGCATTCGTATAATTCTAACGAACTATAGTATTATTTACCGACCATTACATTATTTTTTATCAAATAAATAATAATAAATATATAAATTTATGATAACACTTCTGTCAATTCGATTCTCGGTTTCGTGATTATTCTTGATTGCACATCGGTTATTTTTAGAAATATTCGGAAATACCTATTTAATAATCACGTGATTTCTGATTTCTCTTATCTTAATAATCAATTACTATTAAGCAGTCAGTTCCTTTTGACAATTAAAGTCACTCACAATATTTTAATTCTGAAAAACGTCAGCGGTAGGTACAGCGCAAATATAACTTTTATTTCCATTCATTTGTTTTCTTGGCTCAGAGTCAATTTAAACATTGTAGTCTAATTTAAATTTTAAATCCGATGATAACCGGTCGCTAACGTTACGGACAATAACATCGCCTGTTATAACTAACGTTTTTTTTTTTGCGAATGATGGAATTTGCTTTAAACTACTAGTTTATATTAAGATTCGAAATTAATTTTATAGTCGTGACTAATGTAACAAGATAGTGAAACTTACGATACAATAATATAATAAACTAGCTGACCCGGCAGACTTCGTAGTGCCTGAATCGATAAATAAAAGACCTAAACTTTCGTATAAAATAAACTTAAAACAAACAAAAGGAATCAGTCCGACGGGGGACATAAAAGGAAAAACAAAATGGTTATTTTTAATTCCGACCGTTTTCATATTTATCTATCTTTTAAACCTTCTCTGGACTTCCACAAATAATTCAAGACCAAAATTAGCCAAATCGATCCAGCCGTTCTCGAGTTTTAGCGAGACTAACGAACAGCAATTCATTTTTATATAGATTACGTAACTAACTATATATGTACATCTCTCATCTCTCTCTTCCTAGCCATTCATCCCAGATGGTGTTGGGATCAGCTTTCCTTATTTTTCTCATACACATCGCAATCCAATCCTCGACATCATCGTCAGTAACATTACATTCCCGCTTCAGCACTACATCTTTCCACCTTGTCTTGGGTCTTCCTCTAGATCTCCGACCGGGGAGGTGGAGCTATAGCGCCAAATTTTCGACGTAGTCTGGTGGCCTCCTTTTTATGTGACCATATAATCTCAGTCTACTCTCCTTTGTTTTTTTGACTGCTTCTATCTTGTCAGCGATGTCACTTACACTGATCCTCGTATGTACCCGTTGCGATTTTGTGAAGCCTGATTACGCCGTACATTCACCAGTGTGCTTAGTGCGAGTTTTTTAACGTTCTCGATCGCGTAAGAGTTAACTCAAATTTGTATGGAGTTGGAACGGCGCTCCTACGTTCAAACGTTAGCACACTGAGTATCTTTATTTCATAAACTTGGATGTAGGCAAGTTCTTTCGGGTTTGCAACCCATACAATTAAGTATGTATCAGGGGTGGCCAACCGGTAGATCGCGATCGACCGGTCGATCGTGGCTAATTAGTTCAGTCGATCGTGGCAAGATAAAAAAAATACCTATAAATACACAGAGCAGACTGCGCAACGTAATCACCAATTGCTGCACGCATCACTTTCATCTTGTATCATTTATTAATGACCATTACATCACATTATTTATCCTTTCTTCCACACAATAGTTCTCTTTTATTAAATAATTTCAGCTTTATGTTAATATTTTTAATAAAAGAAAATATACTACTTATTTGTATACTGAACTACATTGTTTCACTAAATTTCAAGAAATGTCATTAGTAGATTGTAGTGTTACGTCAGTAAACAGTAGATCTTAGTTCTAATCAAGTTGGCCACCCCTGGTATATATGTATAATATATTTGCATCCAGCACCAGCTCACAGCCAATTCGGTAAAAAGAAGCTATCTGAGCCCATAGTCATCACAACGTGAATGCCACTACCGACACCAGACGAGGTCTCAATTGCATTGTATTGCACCTTTGGTAGCATTCTTCTTAGTCATTTGCACTTGGCATAGCGGTCGTGGCCATCAGTTCGGGTGGTGGTGCACTTTACAAGACGTCACCATTCCTCAAGTACGCGGCCCTACGCGGCCACTCGTTCACGCGACCTTTTAGAGCTGCCTTTGTTTGGTCGGTCCGTCGTTGCATACCCGTGCGGAATTACAATATTTTTTTAATTGCCCTTGGAGCAACCCTCGTTGGAAAAAAGACATGTCATGAGCATCAGGAAAATAACGTGAATATAAATGCCGATTGACGTTCGCAATACCCTCCGGTGCACTACTCAAAAAACGCTGCCACACATTCTCCGGCAAATGTCTATGTCACCTTTAGTCGTCACGATATCGGATACTAGGTGTGTGTATTAAGCATTTAGAGTTAATGAATAACTTCTATGTTTATTAATGAATCACGCACGACTTGTCGAACGATGATGTCATTTAACGCGTCCGTGACGTCATCTCTGGATTACGCATCTCTATGTATGTGCTCAGTTTATTTTTATTAATTGCGTCAAAAACACGGAAACTATTCCTGTTTGATATTTTTTTTCTTTGTTTAGAAAACCACCCACTTTGCTGTTGTTATCGAAACTTAATCTCCCAGAATTTGAGTTATGTGCTATTAAAGAGAAACAATTTTTTTAGTGGCCGTATGTCAACAGACGAGTTCATTGCCCATCTGATGTTAACGAAACCTACACACCGACACCCCCGCTCCCTACCCACGCCCCCTATCCGCGACACTGCTTGCACGTATTTCAACAAGCACACCAAAAATAATCTTATGTACGTACATAGATAAACGTAATTACCCGTTCTCAGGTATTTTCTGATGCGAAATGAGTTTCGTTGGCAACGTTTTTTTAGACTTTATTTACTACGAAATACGAATAACATTGTTTATTATTTGTTTCGAAGAGTTCGCTAGCATTCGTACCATTGAAGTAACAAATCACAGCTCATCTGTTTATCCCTATTTGAGAATGAAGCGTTCGTAACAAATCGCAACTCATCCCTATTTGAGAATGACGCGTTCGTAACCAATCACAGCTCATCTGTTCATCCCTATTTGAGAATGACGCGTTCGTAACAAATCACAGCTCATCTGTTTATCCCTATTTGAGAATGACGCGTTCGTAACCGACCGGACTAGACACCCAGCAGGGTCACCTGGATGATAGATTTTGGATGACTCGAAATCGAACGAACAGCATCAACAACAATAATGTTAATCCTGTCCGCGCGTAGCTGGAATAGACCCATAGACTACCAGCGAATAGGGGACAAAGAAAACCGTTAACATAAAACGACTTGTTGCCAAGGTAAACGCGACCTTTTATCGTCCGACTAAAGCCCTATCTAAAACAATCGATCAGCTGAGTTGTTATATAAAGTTCTATTATTATCATTATTATTATTATACGAACGATTTATTTTCGAAATCGTATATTTACATATCAGATATCTGCATTATCTCATATTGATATAAATTTAATGCGGAATACTTTTTATCGTTTTTGTGGCAATTGTCTGACTGACGCGTTAAAGCACGTGTTTGATAATCTCGATTAGTAAATTGCTCTTTTGATGACAGATTATTCGCAGCCTAGCTCACGACTCAACCTGACCTTATGAGGTTACCTCAGCCCATAAACTTCACCTCCCGAAATCGATGGCAATTGTTTTGTCGCAAACGCTTCGCGGCAGAAATAGACCAGATGTTTATATCTAATGCGACATGTCGACAATGCGCTCTATTTAACCCACAGACACAGCCCACTGAGTTTCTCGCCGGATCTTCTCAGTGGGTCGCGTTTCCGATCCGGTGGTAGATTCTGCGAAGCACTGCTCTTGCTAAGGCTAGTGTTATCAAATTCTCTCAGGTTGAGCCCGTGAGCTCGCCTACCCACCTATCACCAGAAATTACATATTTTTTTATCCAATTTTATTCCCCATCGTGGAAGACCTTCTTGTACCTTTCTACGAGATTTGAACACCGACATAGTCGTATCGCTCGATACTAATAAACCGGGCGTCTTTTCCTTTGGGCCCTGAAGACTACCCACATCTAAAATTTGAATCGTCATTCTTTTAGACTCATTCGACCTTTAATTCTGCCGCGAAGCACTAATACGTTTCGATTTGAACAGTGAGCCAGTTATTGTATTGTAAAAACTGAGACCTTAGAATTCATGTCTCAAAGTGGGTAGCGGCATTTAGATCGTTGATATCCAGCAACCACTTAGCACCAGGTGGGCCGTGAGCCCGTTCTCCCATCTAGGCAATAAAAAAAATATTGGTATGGTGAATACCACAGGCGCTGTAAATAAATTTCGTTAGCACACAAACATATTATAGACCACAAGTAGGTATTCTATTTTAACATCATAAATATGTATAACTAACTTGGAGCAGAGTGTTCTGTCCGTATCTCTGTACACAGGCCTCCATGAACTCATCGATGAACTCGTCGTATTCCTTTCCTCTGGCACGTTTCTGCCTCAGACCGATGTATAGAGGATCTTCTAGAAGGTCCTAGGAGAACAAAAAAATTAAAAAGAAAATTGCGGTTAAATAACGATTTTTATTATCAATCTAATGATCCAGGATATTAGGTGAAGGAAATAATATGACTGTATTATCATTGGTACTTGATACTTGTGCAATTTTTACAAATGAAGCTAATAAAAACGTGTTAATACTTTAATATTTTTTTATTGTGTTTTTTCCATCCTATTTAATAAATAAGTGTATTTATTTAAAAGATACTAGTAAATGTAGTGATAAACTGAATATATTGAATACAAGCATAATATAGATTAGATTGACGCGCAAATAGTTACGCCAATATCTAAAATTTCTGGACGTTAAAGCTTTCCCCTTTTTTTAAAGTAAGCAGTTTGTTATGTCAATGTGTTTAAATAGAATGTTTTTTTCTGCAATATCCTTACTACTTTTAGTATTAACATGAAAAATAATGTATAAATATATTTTGTTTGCAAAATATGCGGCATATACATATAAGGAAAAAAAAAATTTCTAATATACACGTATATTTAGTATCGATTAGTTTAATAAAATTATTTTACGTACTGCAATATAATTTATGTAACACATTATAATGCGTTTTTCATTATACAAATATACTGAAATACCCAAAAAGCTATACCTATTTCGAGTATCAACACCTGTACAATTAATTAATGTATTATAATTATTGCCACTTTAATATACAAGAGTGTTTTCGAGAAAACACGTTTTTGCCACGTGTTAATGCGGTGTTTCCGGAGCGATATGAGTCACTCTTTAAAACGAAATTTGTAGTATCATCAACAGTTACCAAGGACTCAGCTGAGCCGGAGCCCCTAGATGCCAATGAGCGAAGATAAACAACTCATCATTTATATATTATATAAAAATTAATTGCTGTTCGTTAGTCTCGCTAAAACTCGAGAACGGCTGGACTAATTTGGCTAATTTTGGTCTTGAATTATTTATGGAAGTCTAGAGAAGGTTTAAAAGGTAAATATTGAATGAAAATGTTTGGAATTAAATAAAAATAACAAATTTGTTTTCCCTTTGATGTGCCCCCCGTCGGACGGATTCCTTTTGTTTGTTTTAAGTTTATTTCATACAAAAGCTTAGGTCTTTTATTTATTTATTATTCTTATATTTATTGAGGCAGTACGAAGTCTGCCGGGTCAGCTAGTCAGCTAATAAAAATCCCAAAGTATTCTATAAATACTTTAAAGATGGATTAAATAAAGACCTAATTATAACACCGTCAAAGCAAATCCGTGACCGTGGCCACGAATACTATACCAATATAGATATTAATTTAATTAATACCAGATAATACCTATAAAAGATAAATGAGCATTGATAAACGTAGACATTAGAACAGGTATTAGAATTTAAAATTTAAGTATTAATGTACGATAATACATATAGAAAAAAAAAGTTTATTTATATAAGTATTATTAATACACGACAATGCATTAAAAATAATTAGAATGAAAGTTACGCATAACATTTCAGCATTCTTAGTAATCGCGGGACAAGCGGGAAAGCGAGAATCGAGAAACAAAACTAGGTCAAGTGTAATTTAGCGCATGTTTTAGTTTGTACTGTAAATAAACAATTTACAAACATTTAGGACATTGTCAATGTCAATATCGTTTTAGGGTCGAGTACGGGTGGTTTGCGGCCTATTTTGTTGCCGTCCAGAAAACGCATGACCAATGACCGGCAATGACATATCGGCGTGTTAGTTATCCATACTCACTAATATTATAAATGTGACAGTGTGTTTGTTTGGGTGCTTGTCGGTCTTTCTTTGACGTCGAAACGAAGCAAGGGATTGATATACTTTTCTAAAATGATATTTTCGGTTAGGATAGGCTACCATTGTCCCGAATAAACGTCTTATTCCCAAGAGAAACTGTTTTATTAACCTCAGAAAAAATATTTGAAATTTATCCTTGACCCCGCGAACGAAGCCGCGAGTAATAGCAATATAGTATACATTTTCTGAGCACAATACTCAAATATCAAGGAATAATACCAGAAAACTGTAAAATATCTTTAAACGTCGGAAGTAATATAACCGATTAAAACACGCTAAATTAAAGAGTAAGAGAGTACATAGTTTTAGTTACCTTTTCCAAACCTTACCTTACCTAGTTAAAAGTTCAAATCGATTTAAATTGATGAATTATTTGTAATCGATCGATTGGCAATTAATAGAAAGAAAAAACGATTCGATTTAAACAAGCCAAACTACAGAATCGAGAGTTTATTGAGGTTCGTCCAATTACTCAACCCACGGTTTTGACGTAAAACCGATTTATTACTGGAATGTTCAGAAAATTTTACGTGTCTTAAAATTTGAAGGTGACAGTATATAAATAGATTTCAACCGCCACCATCATATAGTATGGTGAATATTCGGTATTTCTGCAATTTTTTTAATGCATTGCGTTGTTGTTCGAACCATTACGTGCAGTAGATATGCGAATGTTGCGATGGATGTGTGGAGAATGGATAGAATACGAAATGAATATGTTAGAGGAAGTCTGAAAGTGGGACCTGTGACAGAGAAGCGAAGTGCGCGTTTGGGATGCTATGGACATATGATGAGACGAAATGAAAATGAGGTTGGTAAGAGAGTGTTAACTATGAATGTGGAATGATATAGAGGAAGAGGTATACCTAAGAAGAAATGAATGGATTGCGTGAAAGACGATATGTGTAAGAGGGGAGTGAGCGAAGAAATGGTATATGATAAGAGGAGTATGGAAGGAGAAAACGTGTTGCGCCGACCCCAGGTGACTGAGAGAAGGGCAGGAGAATGATGTTGTTATTTGAACGAACTCACGGCCTAACTGGTTGTAAGATAACGAGAACTCCACCCGCCTTGAGACATGAGGTCGAAATTTGAAGTCGATCGGTCGAAGAAGTTACATTGTAGAACGGCTTTTCCACCAATTAAACATATCCAAGCTAGTAACTAGAAGTACTTCATGAAAATTTGTCAACAGAAGCGGGATTCGAACACCGACCCAGTTGCATCGCTCGATACGAGTGCACCGGACGTCTTATCCTTTAGGCCACGATTTCAAGTTTTACCTGATTGTCCGTTCCGACGTCCAGCGTAATCGGTAAGCATTGGTGTGGCTTAATCCCGGCCAGAGCTGTGTAAAGCGACAGCTTTCCCACTGGAATCCCCATACCGTACGCTCCGAGATCACCCAAGCCCAATATTCTCTCGCCATCGGTGAAAACAATCGCTCGGACATCAGGTTCTGGCCTAAAAACAACAAAAAAACTATTTATGACGTCACTTTACTCGCATTAATTCATACGTTCCGAGCAGAGCATACAACTAAGGGATTCGAAAAAATTAAAAAAAAAGATGTGTGGTGTCGTGGGACATTAGACAGGAACGAAGTGCCTTATTATAAAAATATTAATTTTAAGTTCTATTCGAGGTATAAAGAAAATAAAACTGGAGGTTTCGCAACAACCCACGGTCATTCGGTAACGTGCGAACTTATTGTGGTACACTTCATTCACGGTTGTTTGCATAAGAGTTAGTGTATTGCGCAAACGAACGCTCTGAGATCGTGGTCAATGAATGATAAAAAAATATGTTATTTTTTGTACGTTATTACAAAGTTAAGTCGAACACTGTGTGCATTACTAATAAAAATCTTACGTTACGGACGTTTTTTTCCCTATTAGGGTTCGCATCCGCATCGTCCCATAAGGAGCTTCGTTCCAAAAAACTCACCAATTTTTTATAATGTTAAACACGTGGCCTTTGTCGTTGATAGTCACGAAGAGACCTCTCGGCCTTCGGTATATGAGGCCGAACCTCTGACAGGCCAGACCAACGGTCGGAGTGTACACTATCGGTAAATACTTCTCGACGTTCTCGGCTAGAAGTCTAAAGAACAGTTTCTCGTTTCGGTCCTGCAATGCAAAAACGTTGTGTATACCTAGACGTGCCAATGAACTCATATTTATTTATAAATAAGAAATACAATACAAAACAGTCAAGTACCATTTTCACGTCTGTTCATCAAAAGAATTTGCAAATTTTTTTCTTCACTGCCTATCACATATAAAAAAGCTTATAATAAAACAATCAACAACAAAAAATGTGGTAAGTTTTTTTTTTTATAAAAAAAATCAATTTCAAAACCAAAGAGGAAGTGTAATACCTACATGAAATTGTCGAATTCCGATAATTAGGTACTACTAGTTAAAAATAAATAACAGATTGGTCTGATTTTACTAATATCAATTATTGAATACATTTGAACTTGATGTAATTTCGTGTGGAGGATTCTTTTATTTTATATGGCATACTACATGTTGACAGAGAATAGTTGAAGGCCGACCTGACTTTAAGAACTAGGTAGATCTGGGATGGCTATCAATCGCATCGCCACGATCAAACGCCATCAAACGCCACGAAACGGCAAAACCGCTTTGCGAAAAACGGTAACTATAGTGATGATTTTAATAAACGACTGTGTCACTTCACTACAGAAGTCGTTCGTAAACATATGTTAGGTACATAATTAATTACAAAAAATGACACCAGCACCGGATCGAAACAATTTACGGCGTGACTATGATAACCACATGATTATCATCGTCACGCCTCACTATTATGCGACTAACGTTACATCATAATATATTTTTCGTAAACCAAAAAAAAATGGTATATTTAATAGAGAGAATAATTTATAAAAGACTGCTATATATTCACCACATCTTTAAGCCCGTTAATAACGCGGTAGCTAGCTGATGCGAGCAAACCGAAACGCATTACTGCTTCACGGCAGAAATAGGCAGGGTGGTGGTACATACCCGTGTGGACTCACAAGAGGTCCTACTACCAGTAATTACGCAAATTATAATTTTGCGGGTTTGATTCTTATTACACGATGTTATTCCTTCACCTTGAAAATCAATCGTGAACAATTGTCAAGTACGTATTTCATTAGAAAAATTGGTACCCGCCAGCGGGATTCGAACACCAATGCATCGCAATATACGAATGCACCGATCGTCTTATCCTTTAGGCCACGACGGCTTCAAATTCCATTTCGTATAGGCAGATTCGTATTATTTAAATTTTCATTATTACAAGATAACATACGTTCCACATGATTGTGGGCGATCATGTCACGTACGGACATCGGCAATGCCAGGGTCAGAAGACGCTACCTACTACTAAATCATTATGATTTTAAACTACTCCTTAATATGTATAAGAACGATTGAAACTGTAATAAAACTGTTAAGACAAATTTAGTTTACATCAACCATCAACGTCTAACAGCCCAATAAACTGATCCGTCCTCACGAAACACTCCATCCCAAGTTAGAACCAAAACCGAAATTAATACGACGGATTTAATTAAATAAACGGTACCTTTATCAGGTTTAGTCACCTGTAACTCGACGAGGTAGAGATATTTGTTCAGATTGTCCTCGTATCTGTCCACTGATATCCTGCAAATGTCCAGCTGTTCTTCTTGACTTTTGAATTTGGCCGCCAAAAGACCGTGAATGCCCAGAGCCTGACGTTCTTCTAAAGTAAACGCGAGACCCTAAAATTGTCATTGAAACTTGTATCGAAATAACAAAGTAACATTTTATTAACTGACGTATCGTCTGCACTATCCAAACCAACAAACCTTTATGATTATCTTAATTATTCATTTCAAACGTGACCCTGAAATATAACCGGTCAATGTCTTTCGTATCAATTTTATAAGTGACAACCTAAAATATGATAACTACAGCTTCGATGCCCTACGTTTTACTAACTGGAACTTACTTTATTAAGGCGAGGATCTCTAAGGTGGTCGATGCCTCGGACAACATTCGGGCAAATGATATTGCCGGTTACTTCGTGGTAATCCCGACATTGTATCGAGGAAGGTTCGAGGATCGAGTTCTTTGTTAGGATGTACGCCAGGGCCCTGTTTGGACCTATTGCGTTTGTGCAACATCTGAAACAAATAAAGCAATTTCGGCTCGAGGCTGAAGTCTCAAATATATCTATATATATAAAAATGAATTGCTGTTCGTTAGTCTCACTACAACTAGAGAACGGTTGGACCGATTTGGCTAATTTTGGTCTTGAATAATTCGTGGAAGTCCAGAGAATGTTTCAAAGGTAGATAGATAAATATGAAAATGCTCGGAATGAAATAAAAATCCCCCGTCGAACGGATTCCTTTTGTTTGTTTTAAGTTTATTTTATACAAATTTTAGATCTTTTATTTATCGATTGAGGCGCTACGAAGTCTGTCGGGTCAGCTAGTACAATATAAAAATGACCGTCCTGTTCTAAAAAATGAAATGCAACATTGCTTATTAGATAAACATCAAAGCTATGGTAACTACATACACATAATATGTGCCGACGTCGCAAATTCGATTGCGCTGATATAGATATCTGAATCTGAACATGATAAAGTCAAAAAATACCGAGCGAATTTTCAAACGGTTTTCACCAACGGACGGAGTGATTCATGAGGAAGGTTTAGGTGCATATTTAATTGAAGCCGTCAGCGCAAAAGTGGCCTAAGCTTACCATAGTTAGTATGGAGGCAATTAGGTATAAATTTTCATGAATTTGAATTTGCGTAGGCAAAAAAACAATATGCGCAAAAATAATGTTTACAAAACTATCTGTCATCTATGGGTGAAACTAAGGCCGGTTTTGCACCAACCAAAATTTGCAATTGCAATGAAAAATTTATTATTTGTTAAATAAATTCCAATATTTTGACATATAAGCTTGAACATAAAAAATTGTGGGTTGGGCCACTTTTGCGCTGACGGCCTCAGTTATGATTTTGACTGAAATTAAATGATGATTGGTGAAGATGTCAGAATAATACCGACTGGGAGCATAACTAGCAGCATAACTTACGCGCGCCACGTAAAGCAATGAAGCTAAATTAAAATATTGTATTAAGCAATTAAAGGACGTCAAACATATCTCGAGATTAAGCAAAATTTTGGGTTAATAACTTACGTATTCTTATTAAATTAAATTAGACCATCGTTTTCTGAATTTTATCTAAATAAAAAACTGTTTTGGGACCAATCACTTAATTGTTTCTTTACGATTATTTTTCATCACAGAGGTAATACAAATTTTCACGAATTAGAGAGAAAATCTCGAGAGCTAGTGAGATTTATTTCTTTATTAAGCTAAGGCCTCAAAGGACCTGTGAACCAGTGGCTAGCGAAGCACAGACCATCGCGCCGCGAATTATGCCACCCACTTGAGACATGAGATACAACATCTAAATTGTATTATATTGTATAACGGCTGTCCCACACTTTAAATCTGAAGCAAACCGGTAGTTACATACATTACCGATTGACTATTATTACACAACTCATACATGTACGAATGTGGGGTTTTTAAAACCGTGTACCAAGTAACAAACGGCACAGCATTTAAATTACATACCCGATCCTGTAGACGGAATGGTAAACAGTCTACGTCGACCAAAACACGTCATTACGGATCCTCCTGTGCTTAACGGTGCTTTTAGGTACAACAAGCACCGATCACCGTCCTCGTCGAACCCGTCGCTTGCGACGAAGGGCTCGACGAGCGAATTAACCCACAGACACAGCCCACTGAGTTTCTCAAAGGATCTTCTCAGTGGGTCGCGTTTCCGATCCTGTGGTAGATTCTGCGAAGCACTACTCTTGCTAGGGCCAGTGTTAGCACCACTCCGGTTTGAGCCCCATGAGCTCACGTACACGTTAGGGCGAAGCTGATATAGCCTCTCAAGGCTATCAGCATAGCATAGAAAAAAAAGGCACAGGATAACATTAAAATCCGTTTTGCAAATAATAATAATCTATTTTTACATAGTTCTTGACATTGATAAGTGCTAAAGCTAGCAACGCTAGCAGCTGTAGCTCGTGACTGCGTTATTGTATGGATTTACCGAAATATTTCATAACTAATTAACACGTCGAAATTTTCTATTACAGCTTACGGAAATCGTGTATATGTTAATATATAAATATATATAGCACTTTTTAATTACTGTATACAGACGATAAACCGTATCGACTTTTGCCACAGTAAATTTACGCAAATGAAATCATTCTATACATATATTATTAGTGGAACCATTTGAAAGATTTAGGCCCAGTGGTGGAGCTAAAGAATTTTACGGTATACCCAATGTTCTTATATTATACAAATAGTAAATACGAATATTTATCGGTATGCGAGCCCCGCTTCCTCTAAATACAACTCTTCTATCCTCATAACCAATGAGCCAATAATAGCAAAGTATGTCAACTATTCTTATTCGCCAACAAACCTTCCCTTAATTCCTACCTTAAATATTTGTAGTTATTTTCTTTGATTTTCGTGAGTGATAGATATTAATTAAAACTACTTTTACAGTTTAATCTCGCGTTTTTATTGCCATTACATCGAGGGGCTGACGATTATATTTTGGTTTAAGCGACATTTTAAAACTTTACAGTAGAGACATTTCAAGTTTAAAATTTGGAAAAAATAACATGAACAAAAAATTCGTCAGCTATTTGAATGATATAAATATAATTGAAGTTCGATTAAGAACATCGAATTGTTAATAATAAATACCAAATAAAGAGGACCTTTAATTACAAAGATAAATGTTTAAGCCATAGACACAGCCCACTGAGTTTGACGCCGAATCTTCGCAGTAGGTCGCGTTTCCGATCCGGTGGTACCTAGATTCTGCGAAGCACTGCTCTTGCTAGGGCCAGTGTTAGCAACGTCGTCAGGTTTGAGGCCCCTTGCGCTCACTTAATAGTTAAGGTTACGCTGAAATAGCCTCTCAAGGCTCTCAGCTTAGGTAGGAAACAAAAAAAAAAGTTGTAGATGTCTATGGGCCCCAGTAACCACATAACACCAGGTGGGCTGCGAGCTCGTCCACCCAACTATGTAATAAAAAAAATAAAAAAGATAACCCCTTAACACCATAACATAGAGATGATATTACAGTCTCAAGGGCCACTCGAACGTGCAACAGCTTTCGACGAGTTCTATAACAGCTTCAGTCGAGGGGCAATTTTATTGATTCGCTTTCATCCGGATTAAATCAGTTCAAGTACGTACGATACGTCATCGTGCAGATTAACAGCGATCGCCGGATAAACAGTATTACTCCCATCAGAAGATGAAATGATTTAATAACGTCAAAACGTTTCGTGATTCATTCCTGAAAGATACGTAGTGTAGATGTGAATAATGATAACCGGCCAAAATTTTTTTAATTTTTTTTTATTGCTTATATGGGTGGACGAGCACCAGCCCACCTGATGTTAAGTGGTTACTGGAGCCCATAGAAATCTACAACGTAAATGCACCACCCACCTTGAGATATAAGTTCTAAGGTCTCAGTATAGCTACAATTTGGACAAATTGGACAACCGTTTGGACACAAAGAACCTAATGAATAAATTTTTTTAGTTCTTTTGCAAATAAAAAGGTAGCGAATTTAATGACAGAAGAAAAAAAGCACTGTAAGCATCCAAAATTTAACTGTTAGTAGAATTTACTTTTAATGTACAATAAAGTATCCTCTGCATTAAGTATACTTCGATATGACTGTCGCAGCATAGTTGAGATACGCTCCTTTGCTGAAAAAAAACGCGCCATCATCGTGCGTTCGAAAAAATGCGTATCGTAATCCGTTAATCTCAATTATATTCCCAATACTGAAATTCATGTTTTATATGATAATTCAAATCTTTAAAAAAAGAATTTATAAAAAAAAAAACAGTAGACATTCAATAACGTAATCGATATGACGTCTGAAAATGTAATCGATAATCTTTAATGCTTAGACGGCGACACGTAAGATCGATAAAATACGATACCAAAGATATATACCTGTCGAGTTCTATACTGACAATGAAAGTCGATATCGTTAATTGATGATCAATGTCAAGGTGAACAAATTATTTGTATGGAACTTACATTTTATTCGGTGCTTATTCACGACCTCATTGTTCAATCGTGTTGATGTAAATTACACACGTTGCATTTAAAATAATTAAGCTCTTCCGGTAGCTACAAACTTTAGTGGTGAAGCGAGTGTTATGTAATTGGTCGATTTTCGTGTGACAGTTATATTTGTATGTATGTCGTGAATGGGCGTTGCCCAAGCTCTCAATAACCATTGGCAAATTATGCAAGTGAGAACAACAAATTTGGCAAACAACGGACGGTTCGTGCCTTGCTACGTACAGACCGAGCCCCAAATATTACATTACCAACGTGCGAACAACTAATTCTTTTACAAACACAATTTTAGTCCACAGAACACGACGGCTTGTATACAAATGTCGTTATGTAAGAACGTCGTCGCGTCATTAATGAGCGCTGCTTTAAAACATAAACAAAGAAACTGAACCTATTAAAATTAATAATCGCAAACTGTCCAAATTAATAATTGCAATATTCGAGAACTTCGGCAATAGGCACAAGATCTGCTCCACCCCCTACCTTGAGACATTAGGTCGAAATTCGAATCACGTAACGCGTTAATGTTTCTAGACAGAAAATTGAAAACGGGGCTTCGAGCGGGCCACGATGTTGGGGCAAGTCATCGAGTTCCAATGGTAACACAAAAACTAGAAATAAGGTCTACATATTTGTCTGTTCTTAAAACCCGTAGTCTACCTGTGATCATGGCGCTTGCAACAACGCCAAAACATCCGGAACTCATTAAATATGAAAATCGTAATAAGAACCAATTAAATAAGAGTGTATGTAATGTATGGAGTTGAATTAGTAGTAGTTTAAGGTAGACGCAGTGCATTTCCGTTTGATCTGATTAATAACTAAACATACTATTATCATACAAAATCTGCTGGCCTTAGGGAATTGTCGTGGGAATGTAGGTGTTTACAAGCTTTCCAATGCCAATTTTACACACACATTGCGTGCAACTGCCAACTCTGTTTCTAATAGCTAGTCTGACCTAAAAATTATTACGCTAATTTCAACGAATGATTTTTAATGTACTCTTTCAACTATGTAACAGACCAAATTCCTTGGGGATTTTAACAAATAGAGACTAGCTCGAATGATAACGAAAACTCCTCGTCAATTCCGAAAATTCTAATGGAGGTGGAGACTAGGAAGTATGCCTATAGGCTACTACTATATATTTAACTTATGAAACGGTGTATGCCTAACATTACACACAAGATTAGAGATGAAACATTATGGAATCCTGAAATTGTATATGATCTATTAGAAAACCCAGACAATTTACATATTTCACGGAACTTCCTAAATATACATTCCCATTAAAAAGGATTTTCATAACCCAAAAAAAAGTCCACAGTGCACGCTGATGCTTCTTGGTCTAGTTAAATAACAGGAAATAAAATTCACTCTTAGAGCTTTAACACCAATCAGTCCTGGACAACATTGTATTGAAGAGAGGCTCACGATTCATCTTTTCTTTCTGCTTGGATGGGTGGACGAGCTCACGGTCCACCTGGTGTTAAGTGTTTACTGAAGCCCATAGACATGAACAACGTAAATACCGCCTTAAGATATGAGTTCTTAGGGCGATACAGATATTGAGCGGGAACGGAGGGCGCTGTCTGTAAGAGCT
The DNA here is from genome assembly GCF_003987935.1 of Bombyx mandarina. The sequence continues at coordinate 1,256,102 of NW_021011545.1, read as the reverse complement.
AATATGATTGCCCGCAGGTTCGCTCGATGTTCACCGGACGTCAAAATTACTCTATTTAGAGCGTTTTGTACGTCCTTCTACATGAGCGGACTGTGGGTATTCTGTATTTAAAAGCACTATAGCGCCTTATGCGTCCAATACAACAATGCATTCAGGGCGTTGTTGGGGCTGCCTCGGTTCTGCAGCGCGTCGAGGATGATCGCCGAGGCACGATTCGATTGTTTCTATTCGACCATACGGAAACGGCGCACATCCCTGATTCGCGGGTCCAGGTCAGCCCTAACAGCATCCTGAAGGCATTATAGAAGACCGTTATGAGTGTCAGTCCTTGAACCATGATGCCACGGTTCACTTGCAGACTAACAAAAATAATAATCACCTCTTATGCTTATAAATAATATAAAATAATATTATAATCTTAGTTGAGAAGGCCTATTTGTTTATTGTTAGTCTTAGTTTATTTTATCTTCTTTTCTATATAATTGAATTTTGACAAAATGTGTCTGACTATATGGATTATTATTATCCGATAAATAAATGAATTATGATTAATATTAATAGTCACAGACGCACAAAACACGAGGCCTTATCGTCAGTAAAAAGACTTAAGATGTTAGTCTCAATAGTAATATTACCACCGTATTCGCCATTTGTCTATCTTACTCTATAGATCAGAAGTCACAAATGTAAGAATAGGGAGTATTTCATGGCTGCCTCGACGGACCGTGCTAGTCATGGTCTCGTTGACTAACATTATTTTAATCTTCAATAGTTTATCGAAACCCTCCTGGGTGAGAGGGCATTGTTGCTTCGGTAAGTAGGGGATTTGTATTGCCAGAAGCAAGCTGACGATGTGCGACTTGAACATACCGGAAACAATCACACACCCGTTCTTTGCCTTGCATCAGAGACAACATAGTGTTCTTAGCGATGAAATAGGTTCTAAACGATCACAACGAACAATCGTACCCACCATCAATTCTAAGACCCCACCAACTGAAAAAACAAGGCGACAGACCATGAAAGAGCATCTCCCTCTGGACTGATCTGCCGAAAGTGTGGTTTTCATTGCTTTCTGTTACTTAATGTCAAAATGGGGTACGTAGGTGCCCTAAAACAATATTTTCCTATGTTTATCATTATGACAAAGAGTAACATCATCCAGGATACATAAATGCTCCCGGACATACATTGTTTTTGAAACTGCTATTGTCATGACACCGACAACCGATGGTCTATCACATCACAGACCACAGCATATGATGCCCTATATTTCTATGTTTTGTGTCAGCATGAATCTAATTGTGTACAAAGAAACAGTGAAGATACTGTTTGACTTCCATAATCATCTAAGGCGCCAAGTGAAAATTCAGTGCTCAATTTCGGAGACGAAAAAAAGAATGAAGCAAATATTGGAGAAAAATGGATTAAATGAAGAAAGCTTGTGGTTTTCTTATCCTTAAAAAGGGCCCATAAATATATTTACTGGAACTTTACCTGGTACTCCATCTAATAATCAGAGTTAATTTAATCGGAGTCACTACCACTTATATTTGAGGCTTATTTTGGAAGACATGAAATGTTAAAGGCTTATTAAAATTTATTTATAGTCCCTCACTTTTAATATTTATAAGAGATCCACTTTTTCAATTTATTTTTGAATTACCAATAATAATAGTATCTATTATTTGTTTATAGGACAGTGCTCATTCTTCTTCAAATCATTAAAAAAAAAAACTAAAATGCCAAGACTATTTGCTTATGTCTTACATGGTAAAATCTAAATTATTCTCTTATCAGTTATAATAATCTGTTATCTGATTATATTGCAGGTAAATCAATTAAGTAATTAAGGAAAGAATAATTTATTTTAATTAATGATGTTTCTTATTTTCTGTGAATATTGAGATGCAATAAATCTCCCATAATGATATAAAATAACAGAAACTTATGGCTATTCAATTCTGTAATTTACAAGACTGAAATATAACCAAAATTCTCCAAATTTTACATGAAGTGTAATAAATAAATACTAAACCTTAGAAGTCATGTGTCAAGGTGGATGCTAGCATTCACATTATAGATGTTTAGGGGCTTTTTTCAGGCCAGGGGCCTTACCTCCTACGAGGTTCCCGCGCCTAGGGGATGTTTATGGGCTACAGTAACCACTTAACACCAGGTGGGCCGTAATCTAGTCCACCCATCAAACCAATAAAAGACACTCAATAGATTAGAATTTAATTTAATATACAGTAAAATTTCAATATTTTAATAAATTGAATTATTTTTATTTGTAATTATTATTCTACATGAAATGTGATTTAAAAATCACAATTCTGTGAACTAGTTTCAAGCCACTTAATGGATATCTCAACAAGGTCACGTTGTGGAAGGATCATCTATTTTTTGCAAAGTAGATTATTGATTAGCATAATAACGTCAATTAGAAAAAAACGCTCAAAATGTTCGAATTTATATTACCGGATATAGGCGGAAAGAAAATTATAATAAAAGAGGTAAATCATAAACTTGAAACCTTGAAGCGAGCTAAGCGGTGTAAAGCATTTCCCGAATGAGAAAACCCAATGAAAATGCATGAATAACAAATAAACCACGAATGGGTTTAACTTTAACTGTTTTATACAAAACTGCCTATATCTAACATAGGTTTGAGAGACGCGCAAGTCTGCCGAACTCTATGCGTAAAAATGTAGTAACCGTTCCTTATTCTAACTCTCTCAGTTTGTTTCTAAATCGGATTTAAAACAGCTGTCACGTTATGTAAAGAACGAAAATAAAAGAAAATGTACTTACAATAACGACCTGGACACACTGGAAAACATTTCAAATATTTTTTTTCATATAAATGCAAATCACTAACAAACGCGAGACCTTCCCGTTACCCGAAATGAATTTTTTGCTATTTTTAAATAAAATTAAATAACGCCCTCCATTCCATGTAGTGGCAGTCGGACTGTTTCATAGATTAGTAATTTGAAATAAGAAGACTGTTCATAGATTAGATACTAGAAACTAAGTAGCATAGAGTATGACTAATGAGACAAACAAATGAGACAAACGAAAAAAACAAATGATCACCGTTAAGTTGGATCCCTTTACAAGATATTTATATTTTTATTGATCAGATTAATTAACTTTGATCAATTATCTTTTGTTCGACGACTATTGATGATTGTTCGATCACAAAAATAATTAAATTCCCAATTATTAATTATTTTATATCTAATAAACAAACCATCACCTCACGCCACCTTTTTTGATTTTTGGACTTTTTTTATTTCTAAATATTTTTTCGTCATTTGTTCGTTAATTCCGAATGTAAAAACTGTTTGTTCATCTTTTATTTATTTATAATTAATTAAAATAATGATCACCCTTAAGTTGGCTCCTCTTACTATAAATCTTTATTTTTATCGCTCAGATTAATTCATTTTGATCAATTATCGTTTGTTCGACGACTATTGGTGATTGATTGATCATAAAAAACAAGTAAATTAAAAAAAAAACGAAGCCTTGTAATATATATCAATCAAGATACTTCTCAATAATAATAACTAATTTAATATAGACGAAAATATATTTTTTTTAAATAAAATCCTGTTTATAGAGTATATTTATATATATATATATATATATACTAAGTTTATTCTTACATTTTAAATTAATTTCTACTAAATGTCCCTGCAACATATTTCTTGAACTTACAAATAATTATCATTTCAACAACAATGAACAATGAACTACGTAATGAATTTAGAAATTATTAATTTTATAATAAAACTAGCTGACCCGGTAGACTTCGTAGTGCCTCAATCGATAAATAAAAGACCTAAACTTTTGTATAAAATAAACTTAAAACAAACAAAAGGAATCCATCCGACAGGGGACACATCAAAGGAAAAACATCATTGTTATTTTTATTTAATTCCAAGCATTTTCATATTTATCTGCCTTTTAAACCTTCTCTGGACTTCCACAAATAATTCAAGACCAAAATTAGCCAAATCGATCCAGCCGTTCTCGAGTTTTAGCGACACTAACGAACAGCAATTCATTTTTATAACTAGTCAGGTCATAAGTATTGTCACACAGTAAAAACTTTTATTTTAGAATGCTGGCCACAAAAAAGTTTATTGAATTCGAATTTCGTGAAGTTCATGAAAATAAAAATGTATTCTTTTAGAATTTTACTCATTTTTAAATATGGAGTGGACGCTTAAAGAAGACCGTGTTGCAGTTATTGCGTTGCATCGTTGCGGTTACGCGCCAATTCAAATTTTTAACATACTGAAAAATTTGAATATAACCAAAATATTCGTTTATCGTACCATCAAACGATACAATGAAGACTCTAGTGTAGATGACAGGTCAAGAAGTGGTCGCCCTCGGTCTGTTAGGACTCCAGCAGTGATAAAAGCTGTGAAGGCGCGAATTCAAAGAAATCCCAAACGTAAGCAGAAACTGTTGGCCCTTCAGATGGGGTTAAGCAGAACCACGGTGAAAAGGGTGTTAAATGAAGACTTAGGGCTTCGGGCATATCGAAGAAAAACAGGACATCGTTTGAATGCTCGTCTAATGGACCTGAGACTGAAGAGATGCCGCGCTTTGTTGAAGCGGTACGCGGGAAAAAAATATCGGGAAATTCTTTTTTCGGATGAAAAAATTTTTACCGTAGAAGAGAGCTACAACAAACAAAATGATAAGGTGTACGCACACAGTAGTGAAGAAGCGAGCAACCGTATTCCGCGTGTCCAACGAGGTCATTTTCCATCCTCGCTCATGGTATGGTTGGGAGTTTCTTATTGGGGCTTAACAGAGGTACATTTTTGTGAGAAAGGTGTAAAAACGAATGCAGTTGTGTATCAAAATACAGTCCTGACGAACCTTGTGGAACCTGTTTCTCATACCATGTTCAATAACAGGCACTGGGTATTCCAACAAGATTCGGCGCCAGCTCATAGAGCGAAGAGCACACAAGACTGGCTGGCGGCGCGTGAAATCGACTTCATCCGGCACGAAGACTGGCCCTCCTCCAGTCCAGATTTGAATCCGTTAGATTACAAGATATGGCAACACTTGGAGGAAAAGGCGTGCTCAAAGCCTCATCCCAATTTGGAGTCACTCAAGACATCCTTGATTAAGGCAGCCGCCGATATTGACATGGACCTCGTTCGTGCTGCGATAGACGACTGGCCGCGCAGATTGAAGGCCTGTATTCAAAATCACGGAGGTCATTTTGAATAAACTTTAGTGTCATAAGAATCTATGTTTTGTTAAGTTCATTTTGGTATATGAATGGTTACATAATGAATAAACTTGTTTCAATTATTTTACATTGAACATGTGACAGAATTTATGACCTGACTAGGTATATACATATATAACAAGTATCATAACTATCTCCTATTGCATTGTAATGAATAGTATAATTTTAACACGAAAGTTGTACTCATAAAATATTCTTAAAAATAATTAGAAATCACTGAAATTTCAATGTGCTTGATAATATTCAATATCATTAAAAATAACTAAATTTATTAAAACCGCGCTAATCGTACCACAACGACCGTTTCATTCAATTCACTGACATTTTTTTGTTGAAGTTTTCAATAAATTTTTTATCTACATATTATGAAATAATTAGACAGACATAAACGCACATGTAAACAAAACGCTAGTAAATATGGCCATTGCCAGCTGACTGACAAAACCAGTGCATGCGCAATCTAGGCGTGAGGTGATGGTTTGCTAGATATAAAATAATTAATAATTGGGAATTTAATTGTTTTTATGATCGAACAATCACTAATAGTCGTCGAACAAACGATAATTGATCAAAGTGAATTAATCTGAGCGATAAAAATAAAGATATCTAGTAAAGGGGGGCCACTTAACGGTGATCTTTTGTTTAATTGATTATAAATAAATAAAAGACGAACAAACAATTTTTACATTCGAACATTAACGAACAAACGACGAACAAATAAATAAAAAAATCCAAAAATAAAAAAGGGGGCCAAATTTACAGAGCCGCCCGGAGGACTTTCCAGTTTTATCAGGGCAAGTAGAAAATAGTGTTGGACAATAGAGTAAACTTTGGTGTATTATTTAAGAAGTAATTTACCTAAGACTATTATAACTTTTGATCGGACTTTGTGGCGGAAACGCGATAAGTGAAGTTTTGTGATTTGTTTTATTTTGTCTATTTAGTGTCTCTTCGGGCTTAAATGCGTAATAACGGTGGTTTATTAACTGTTTAGTATCTGTGAAAGTGCACAAATCTGGTAAAATAAAATAAAGCTGTTAGACGTAGCTTCTCGGGATCCTCCAAAAAGTCCACTGAAAAGTCTCAGTAAATGACCACTATTTTACTGAAATTATATTTCATCCCATTTTTTATTTCTTAGATGGGTGGACGAGCTCACCTGGTGTTAAGTGGTTACTGGAGCCCATAGACATCCACAACGTAAATGCGCCACCCATCTTGAGATCTAAGTTCTAAGGTCTCAAGTATAGTTACAACGGCTGCCCCACCCTTCAAACCGAAACGCATTACTGCTTCACGGCAGAAATAGGCAGGGTGGTGGTGGTACCCACCCGCGCGGACTCACAAGAGGTCCTACCACCAGTAAACTTATATATGACACTTTTGCCTTTCCAGCTGGAAAAAAAGCCTATTACGCTAATATGACTAATCTATGTTTATCTACATAATCATAGATTATACACTTATGTACCGTAATGAAGTTTTGAAGAAATTGAGAAAAATGTGGGTTGTGTTTTGTGAATAAAGAATAGATACCGTAGGAAAAATCAAATGACGAAAAACAAATTTTGAACAATAGTTAATTGTGCTGTTTGTATGTATAAAACATAAGGTGGCTAAGTGAGGACTAAATCTGATGCCATGATCCGGGAAGACGATCCTCAATTTCGGATTACTCCACTTCAACAAATGGCATCGGCATGTTCCGGCGCTCTTATAACCTCTTTGTTCAGTAAGTTGTGTTGATATATAAATTGATTTGTTTTGTAAGCTTCAGTTGTTTCATACTTGCTCGATGGGTTTTATGATTTTGTAATTTATACATTTTACGTTTATGCCCGCTGTTAAAGGAGTCACGGGTAAATTTAAGATTACAGGTACAATATTAACTATCAAACCATTGTTAAACGATACGCTTACACTGCGAACCTCCTTTAAACCTATTTTAGAATACTATGTTTTCATATTGCAGTGACACCATTAGATGTTGTAAAAATAAGACTACAGGCGCAACAGAAGGCTTTACTCTCAAATAAGTGCTATCTTTATTGCAATGGCTTAATGGAGCATTTATGTCCTTGTGGTGAAACTGCTTGGGTACCGAAAAGAGTCCATTTCCATGGGACTTTTGTAAGTACAATAGCAAATAAAGTTAATGTGTTGCTTTAATAAAAAAATTAACCTTTTTGTTTCTTGTCTAAAAACAAAAACCGCATTGCACGAATAATATGAATTTTGTTCACCAAATAAGAAAATACACCTGTTCTAAAGTTAATAAAATTGTGTAAATAAAATTTGAATAAAATTTAATAACTGGCCTTGTACATGCTCTTCGGAATTATAAAAGGTTTTCCAATAATAAATTTTAAGTTGAAGTCATCATGGCCTAAATAATATTATCGTGCCAGGTATACTTGTATCAAGTGATGCAACAATGCCAGTGTTCTACTCTTACTGGCAGATACCAATTTTCCTAATGAAATACGTACTTGACACATGTTTAAGAATTACTTCTATAATGAAGGAATAATGTTGTCTCATAAAAATTATACAAATAACAATTGAGACATTAGTCCCCAATTCCCAAGGTGGGTAGTGGCTTTTACTTTGTTATATCTATAAGCTCAATAACCACTTAAAACTAGATGAGGTGTCAGATAGTTTACCCATTTACACAATAAAAAAGTACTTAAGCTGACTGATGATATATTTTAGTAATTGAAATTGCTATAACAAGAATTTTGTCCAAAACCATAATATTTTATGCACTGTTATATGATATATTGATAAAAATAATAATGAATGCTGTACCATAACATGTCAGGTATTGATACACCTATTAAAAATATGTGACATATTTCTAATACTAGAATCATTAAGGTTAAACAGTTATATAAATTACACTGTAAACCATATTAGAATAAATGGTTTGTTACCATTTTTTTATTGCCTTTGTAGTCAGACGAGCATATGGCCCACTTAAGTGATTACTGTATGCCGTGGATGTCAGTTAACAATACCAGGGGCAGAGCCAAGCCCCTGCAGACATATTCTATTACAAAAAAATGTGTGCGTGTACTAGTGTACACACGTAAGAAGTGAAACTTATTTATGGCCTTATTTTTCGAAAAATGATCTACATGCAACTTTCTAGAAATTGGTTAAATAAAGTTAAATTAGATAAAGTTTAAACAAAAGGATTTTATTATCATAGACATGAATACAAAAAAGTTAAATTAGATAAAGTTTAAACAAAAGGATTTTATTATCATAGACATGAATACAAAACAGATGGCGCGTAACGGAAAAATGTGACGCGTAACCGAAAAATGTGACGGTAAATTTTTTTCCAACGCCGATAAGGAAGTTTCACTTCAAAAAGTTAAATTAGATAAAGTTTAAACAAAAGGATTTTATTATCATAGACATGAATACAAAACAGATGGCGCGTAACGGAAAAATGTGACGCGTAACCGAAAAACGTGACGGTAAATTTTTTTCCAACGCCGATAAGGAAGTTTCACTTCAATAAAATTATCACACCAATGTTTGTTTATTTATGAATGACAGTAAAATAAAGATATGATTATAATGTAAATAAATGTGCTCTTTATTTTATTTTATTTTGTAATTATTTTAATTGTTTCTCTTATTTGCACACCAATAGAATGCAAAAACTACAATTAAACCTATTTTTTTCAATTCCAGGATGCTTTCTACAAAATAGCTAAATTAGAAGGAGTACCAGCGTTATGGTCTGGCTTAAGTCCCACTTTGGTATTAGCAGTTCCATGCACTATGATCTACTTTGTATCATATGAACAATTAAGATATAGAATGAAGACAATGCACAATAAAATGACTGGAGAGTGTAAGTCTTTATTCATTAATATTGATAGCTAAAAGTAAGTTACAATGAAGAGTAGGATACATTTTATCTTGTCAAACTATAATTTAGGTGCTGTCAGTTAATAGTAGTAATAAAAGCAGTAGTATTAAATTATTCTCATTCCGGTCCCTTCAGTTGATTTTTAAATTTAAAAGCAACACATACTTTCAGATACCATACACTATGGTATATGTTGCAAACTGATTGCCTTAAAGATGGTCCTTATATAATATAACTAGTGTCCATTCAATGGTTGAAATTCACCTATAATCTGACACGGATACTTCAAGATTCTGATTCATTTTGTTTATTCCTTTTCCTGTTTCATTTGTGATATGTCAGTATTGTTGTTGTTGTAGATAAGTATTGCATGAGGTGTAGAAGTACTTCTAAATTGCTACTTAAATGTACATATAATATTATACCCACCATGGATGTGTTCATTGTAATTACTTGAAATAATAAAATTTGAAAGTGGGGTTACATCATGAATGTTACAGTTATGTTGTAAACAAAATAGAGATAAAACAAAACTGTAATGGCGCATTTAAGTATGACTAAATCATATTTAAGGGCTCTTATATTACTGAGTTACAAAAGATGTGACTCTTTATCTTATCAAAATGATTGATTAATCAATACAAGTTATCTCAAAACAGCCCAGAGAACAGAAGTCCTTGAATTATTTCATAATTAAGTACAGAATCGTATTTATAGTTCATAGTAGAAGATTAATATAAAACCTTTCATTATATAATATGAATGGTCCTAGATATATAATTCATATTTAAAATTTTCACAACTAAAAATGAAATAAGAAATGTTTTTCAGTTGGTCAACCTATGTGGATTCCATTAATAGCAGGAGCAACAGCAAGGATCACTGCTGTCACATTAGTCAGTCCTTTAGAACTAATTAGAACAAAAATGCAATCAAAACACTTGACATATTCAGGTAAGGCAATGTAATTAATATTTTGGAGTGGGAGTAAAGAAAGTTGTTTTTGGATAAAAGTGTAATGTTACTGAGTGATACAGTAGTTTCTTTACCTTTATTAACCAAGTGTTTTCTAAATATCTATCTGAATAGATCTTTATTGGCTTGAGTATTTTATTTATTTAAGCAAAAGATTTTTCACACACGAACTCACTCATAAATATTACTGGTAATCATAAGTTTTTTATTTATTTATTGTATATATGAGTGAACAAGTTTACAATTCACCTGGTTTTATGTGGTCACTGGAGCGATGAGCAATCAGAATGCAGTTACTCATCCTGAGATACAAGTCAGTCACCTGCTGACACGGAACTCGAATTTGATTTCTAATAACAAATATCCAGCTTACTTTTACCACTATTAGTTAATTTTTATGGGTGGAAGAAGTGATTTTAGATTGAATCTCAATAATTAAATCTTATTATAAAGAGGATTGAGTAAGTTTTTTTTTGTAGTGCCTATAAAAGCTATGAAGAAAAACCGTTTTTTTTTTCAGAAATTACGTCGGCATTGCGGCAAGTCATAAAATATGAAGGCTATGGAGGACTTTTCCGAGGCTTAGGATCAACACTGTTAAGGGATGTCCCATTCTCAGGTATATATAGGTTTTTTTTGGGATCATGAATCATTTTTTTTTACTGCTAAATACTAAGCACCGCCTTTGTTCTTGCCTCTAGCATTGCTGATGTCCATAAGCGACGATTACCACATATATGAGGTGGGCCGTATGCGCGTCTGCCTAGAAGGACAATAAAAATAAAACGAAAATTACCAAATGTGAATAATGAGAGCTGGCTGTTTGGTACTTTACTAAGTAATAAAAGCTAACCTCATCTTGCATAAGCCATTTCTAATCCAATCAAGATCCGATTTTTTTAATATATTTTACTCATTTATTATTTTATATATTTTAGTACACGTTCATGATTTTGTTCTAGGAATATACTGGACTACTTTCGAATCGACGAAGAGAGCGTTCAATAAACCGGATTCAGAAAAAAATTCGTTCCTTTTTAATTTTTTCTGTGGTTCGGTAGCTGGCAGTGTGAGTATACCTTAATTTTCATAAAACGTTTATTCAATTCTTAAACGTTAATCAGTTTGCCCGAATTTATGCGAATTTTATTTTTCAGATCGCGGCCTTTGTAACCCTTCCTTTTGACGTAGTAAAAACACATCAACAAATAGAATTAGGGGAGAAAGAGATATATACAGGTTCGTTAAATTATATTTGCTAGTGTTTACACAAGGACCGAAATGATTCAGTAAAAATTTTGTTAATTTAAGAATTAAACATAAGAATTAAAATTTTGTGAATTAAAACTCAATGGCAATAATCCAGAAGGGAGAGTAGGTACTATTCTGTGTATATCGTATATTCTTTGCTTTGTATATATATTTTTTTACAGTACGAATTCTACGTTTTCATTGTTATTTACAGATGGTAAAATCCAACAGAGAGCTTCGAATATGACAGACATTGTCAGAAACATATACAAGAATCACGGTCTGAAAGGTTTGTTCACCGGTCTCATGCCTCGAATATTTAAAGTGGCGCCCGCTTGTGCAATCATGATCTCAACGTTCGAATACGGCAAGCAGTTCTTCCAGAAATACAATTCGCAAAAATATAAGGAGAAATTGCAAAGGTAAATTTTGACCCCAGTATTGCAGTGGTTCTGTTTAAAACTAATGCAAAAACTGTAGAGATATATTTTTTTTGTTAGCTATTTGTATTTTTGTTTGTGTGCTTTTTTAAATGTTTATTTTATTCCAGAAACGGAATTGAAGTTGAAATCATTAAATCTAATTAATTATGTAACTGGTTGGTTTTCCTAAGAAATAATAACATCTATATAATTTAAAAGAAACGGTTAGCATTTTTTTTTGTTGCTCAATTTAGGAAACCGATTTTTTTAAAAATCATTTCATAATATCCTCATTATTTGAAGAAAGTTTACAAAACAATAAAATTATTTTTCTTTTTTTTTTCTCAGGCACCAAGATATTGTTATAATGAGTCAATCAACAACCAGCAGTGGATACTCATGAAAAAAAAGTTTTGACTTTAAAATTTTACAAACAGAAGTAAAGTTTTACAATTGTTGTGATATTGAACTAGATCTAGTTCATCAATACAATGTTACCACGTTGTTATTTTTAAATTAGCTAAACATACAATCGCAAAGGGATGCTTTGTGCGATGGTCATCAGCATAGCTGACATCAGTTATACTATAGACATGTATTATTATTATTATTTTTTTCATTAATGTACAAATCTTATTGATCACGGTAAACTAAAAGTTGGTAAGGCGTGTTGTGAGCTCGCACTGGCACTGACAGACTATGGGTTCCTACTGGAAACACCAAGAAGGCCGTGTACTAGTATACACATTTACATTAACAAAAAAAAATAGACCGTGTGTTGAACGAGTGAAGGGTTCCGTAATTAAGATAAACGTTGACAGTCAATATTCAATGGCAATTTTCGGGGAAATTATAAATAATTATATCTATGTACATTCATACTTATTTTATCTTTCAATTAAAATGGAGTGTCATCGTTAATTACTCGTAATTTGTACAGAAATATGTTGTAGTACACAAAATACATGTAAATTCAAAACTACGCATGTAAATGGCCAATAATTTCAGAGCAAAATAGTTATGAGCTCAGGAGAGACTAACAAAAACAAAATGTTTATTCCTAAATGGAGCAAAAAAAATGCATAGGGATTTGTCGATGGAACCCTAAAATAGTAACAACAACACTAGCAATTCCTTTTTAATTCTAATTCCATTTACTTTTTTTAATTCAGTCTTTGTGACCTAATAAAGGATAATGTACTCAAAAGGGTAATGTTTTGAAATTCAACCCATAGGCAGGTACTACTTTTCCTTGTGAAATACTTAGTGGATACATTATGTTCACAAATTACTCCCACAATGTACTTTTTTTTTATTGCCCTTGTAGGCAGACGAGCATACGGCCCACCTGATGGTGAGTGGTTACCTACGCCCATGGACTTCAGCAGTGCCAGGGGCAGAGCCAAGCCGCTGCCCACCGCTTGTACTCGCAAAAATTCTAATTTGTAAATGCGAAGGACAAGTGTCATTAGAACTCAAAACAAGGCAAGGCATTCACGTTGCGTTTTCTAGGGTATAACTAAATAAATACGATTTGTATTTTAATATTATATAAATTCTTCTACTGTTCTTAATTAAATGTAAATTAATATTATTTTGACATACACCGTAATATGAAGTTCAGAACATCAAATCAAAACTTGACATTTTAAAACCTAAGAACTCGCACTGAATTTAGAAAAAAAAAGCTATATCTTCGTCCCGAGTGATTTGCGAGAAATCTTTACTGAGACGACAGTGTTGACAGTGAACAAAAAATTTTGTTTTTTTGTTTATTTTAAATTGTTGATTGCAAGTAAAACATCAACAAAACTGCCATTGTCTTATGTATATATATTGTTAATTTGTAAATACATGGAAATTGAAATGATTTTTTTACTGTTGGTAATTTTTTTCCTTTCCGGCAGAAAACTAAGCCTATTTTTTTGCCGATGGTCTTATTTCACTAATATTATTAAAATCCTTCAGCTTGGTTACAAAAGAAGTAATCCAGAAAATGCAAACGAGTAATAATATAATAAGGTGTTGGTCCTAAATTCAATTATCTTTATTTAGTATGGAATTCTTCTGATGCCACTGTTTTCAGTGTAGAGGTAAAATCCTCAATGTCATTGGATACTTGTGGGAACCGTTAGCTTATAAATAATCTATTGAGATTACAAATTGTCGATAGATTGCATAGACATTAAAATGTACAATTTAATGCTTACGCTTTCGTAGCCTAGTAAACTGACCAGTGTGCTTAGTGCGAGTTTTTTAACGTTCTCGATAGCGTAAAAGTTAATCCATCTTTGTATGCAGTTTGAACAACGCCCCTAGCGGCAAACGTAGGTAAACGATCCCATTCCATTACAAATATGAGCTAACTTTTACGCTATCGAGAACGTTAAAAAACTCGCACTATGCAAACAAGTGCAGCCGTCAAATTGTTGCGTATGACGAAAGGCAAAGTGCGGGCTGATTGGTTTAACGAATCACGTGTTTTTAACCGTTGCCCTTCCGCCCATAATATAAGCGTGAAAAAATCTATCCAAGATTATTTTCCACTGCTAGTACACTTCTACGTTCATCCAGATATTCTAATTCACTCATTGTCAGTAAATATTAAACTTTTTTTTAATATCTTTAAATTAAATAAAAACACCAGTTTATCTTGATAGTAACCCCTCGATTGTATACTTCAGCCGTTGACCTATAAGTGCATTCTGGGTCAATCTGAACCATAACGTTTTTTAAATCGTATGTCAGTACATATACTTTTTGGTTTTGTTAAAAATGGACCTAAATGTAAATTTATCTTTCACTCTCTTCGAGAAATTTAAAGATTTGGAAAGTACGTAACTCTTGACAATTTATTACTTATTTTCATGACTTTCACTAGTAGTAGTTGCATTCATCCAACAGGAAAGGCGAAAGTATCAAACCATTGATCTTAATTTTTGATATAAAATAATACGAAAATAATATAAAAAGGATAAGACCTCCGATGAATTCGTATCAAGCGATGAAACGGTTTTCGAATCCCGCAGGCGGGAACCAGTTTTTCTAATGAAATCGTACAAGGTCTGTGGGGTGGCATTTACATTGTAAATATCTATGGGTTCCGGTAACCACTTAAACCAGGTGAGCTCTGAGCTCGTCCACCCATCTATGCAATAAAAAAAATGAAGCGAAACGTAAAACCGATAAAATGAGGTGAAGTTGATTTACTTGAAGTTGAAATCAATTAAGATGTAATTAAATGAAACGAGATGAAATGGAATGAAATAAAACCTCCGTAAAATTGTGGATATTTACTGAGACTGCAGTGGACTTTTTGGAAAAAATCCGAAAATCCACGTTCAGTGACTTTGTTTCATTTTCTCACATTTGTGTACTTTTACAGATGCTAAACAATGAATAACCAGTGATTACACCTTTAAACCTGAATAATCACTACAATTTTTAATCACTACAGTTTAATTTCTTGATTTACAAATCAAGAAATTAAACAATTGACCCAACTTCGCTTCTCGCGTCGATCGCCAAAAGATAATTCCTTTAGTAGTTTTAATTTAGGCCCATCATGTTTAATATTTAATTGAACATAAAATATGTACTGTTTCAAAATTGTTCAAAATTAGAATCATTACCACTCTTAGATGGTACTCGAATTTTGGTAAAATAATGTACTGCTCGTATTTAATAAACTTGTGCAATATAATTAGGTAGGTAATATTGTAGTGTGTAGTGGAATAAGGTTCTTTCTAATTTTGTTTGTAGCACTATGGAACATTTTAATTTGGGAACTTTTTTGTTCAGTAAGTAGATAAACAAATAACAATTGAATTATAATTAAACATATATATTATGTAACAACAAACTGGTAAAAACAAGCATACATGTAATTTGACAAACTTTCAATAAATGACTAAATGAATGACCTCTGGCTATTCAGAATATGAGTAGTGTGCATAATTTTGACGTTTCCTAAAACAGACTGAAAGGAATATGTATCCGTTTTTATGGAATTTGTTCTCTTAATTATGTAATTAATGAGGCTTGCTTCTTTTTATTTAATCAATGGAATGTGATTTTTCCAATGAAATAATTACCGATGCTAAAACATTTTTTGTGACACGATTAAAATAAAAAATTCAAGCATCTTTTTCTTGTTTATTTGGCTTTGCCGATTAAAAGAAATGCTATTATGCTTATTCTAAAACGGTTATTTATATGCCAGTTACTAGAGCACAAACACATTAAAAAAATTGTGTTGGTAACAGGCTAACGGAGCTGATTGTGATGAGACCCATTAGCAAATGAGAAATAAGGTTCTTTTAGTACCTATGAATATTTTTGATTCCTGTGAATATATTATACAGGGATTTAATGTATTTGAACCTTCATGTGTATTTTGTGAAAGAGTAAAACATATAACCCTTAATTTGGTAGTTTACAATAGGCATCATAAGTAACTTCCTAAGGATTATGTTCAAAGAAATGAACATATATCCAGGGTGTTGTCTATTCTAACAGGTATTACAGGGCATGCTATCACAAATCCTATTCAGAGAATGGAAAACCCAAGCCAGGGCTAAGATTAATTTTTATGGGTGAAAATATGTATTCTGCTTTGCGAATTAGTAAATCAAGACAAGAGACGAATACAAAATATGATATTTATTTGCCCAAATGAAACACCGATTGATAACAAAACATTTATTAACTAGTTCTAATGTACCATTGGTCCAAGTGGTTCTGCCTTGATGTTTCCGAGGTCTAATCTGCTATCAATTGACTCGTCTATTTGCCCGACTATTGCCACATTGTCTCCTCTGATTATGTGAAGTCCAAGTACTACTTGAGCGACGCCACTTGTGGAGGAAAACACTCTTTCGTGAGATTCGTCTAAAATAATATTTATTGTTTGGTCAAAGCCCTTAAGGGTGCCAATAAAATTACGTCCATCCGAAGTTATTACCGACACTGTTTGATTCACGTAATTTTCGAGTCCAGAAGCCATTCTAATTATTTTATATATAAATTCAAATTAGTAATAATCAACATCAAACAACTAGGTAATTGATAGAAATTTTCAAATTTCAGGGAGCTGCCACAGATTATTATTTGAAATGTGTACCTACACAGATTAGTATAATAGCTACTACAATTACTATTACTACCTACATGATTACCGTACAATGGGGTAAATAGGGACAAAATCGACCTTCAGATTGAATTTTAAAATAGTTCCAATTAAATAGTCACTGCTCAACCAAAGAAATAAGTTGAGTCTTGAACGTACCTAGGTGATAAAAACCGTTACATTATTTTAATTATTCATTTTAAAGAAATAATCGGTAAAATAATGGCCGTCCCAATTTACCCAGCGTCCGGGGTAAATTGACACGGTTAAGGGTTAAATTGGGATATTTGTAAGGGTTGTCAACTCGCAGTACTGCGATATATAGGTAGGTGCCATATAATTATTTATATGGACCGAAATGATGAATACAATCCATAATTTAAGCACAATACACAACATAGTGTAAATTAAGCTGGTTTCTATTCCGAAGCGATGTGACGTGAATGATAATCAACAATACAATGATCAAAAAAAGTATGTGCATGTTATATTTTAGAAAATTATTATTTAATTTCCTTAAAAATCACAACTCTGAAACAAAATCATAAAATAGAATAAAAAATAGAAAACAAAAGGACTGGAAATGCATTAATACAATTTTATTTAATCAACATTTTCAAAATGATCTTTGAGCAAGAGTAAGATATCAGGTGAATAAGATAAAAAAACAGCTTTATCTGATTACTGTCAATAATAACAAAAATAAAAGAAATTTTTTCTAAGCTAAATAACTAAACTCAATTAATTCGCTCACTCATAATTGGATATCTCGGATTTTTAATTAATGTTACATTTAAAATCTGAGGCCTGTTTTTATTTGTGTGTGCGTTGTGAATGTTAAAAAAAATCATGATTCGACGCGTGAATAGATTCTGAAATAACAAAAGTTTTGATTCGTTTGAGTTCTTTTAACTTTTAATTTTTTTTATTGCTATAAAGAACATACGACCGGGCAGATATTACAAGGTAAATGTCGCGAAAAAAAGTAATTATATATATACTTTTCTTTTACCTATAATACTTACATAAACTAACTGATAAACACATTAACCTTCTTTACATCACGCAATTAAGTGATAGTATAGGCTAAAAAATCTATTATAAGATATCAGTGACAACCCTAACAAGCCATCCCTATTTTGTCTTTTGGCGTTCCAATTTTGTGTTTTCTCGTCCCTAATTTTTCCAGTCTCGTTCCAAATTACCCTACATACGTCCCAATTTTCCCCAAAAAGAAAGGAAAAAATATACATTTTTTATTTTGTCGAAATATTGTATTTAAAATAAGAATATTGCAACTTACCGTTTGTTGTGGTATTTCCAGATGTATTAAAAACTTATATAAACTGTGATCTTATTGAAAAAACAACGATAATATAACTTTTTTGAAAAGTTCTTTAAGCTGTTTTAAAACGCACTTTTCAACCACTATTTTAAATTTAATTTGACGAATTTTTGGGACCAACTTAATTCATGTTTAGTACTTCCATAGTTAGCTTGGTTTTTCTTCTATACATTGATAAATATTACCTTAAAGAAAATTAGGTAGATTCCGTGCTACAAGTACTTTGAGAATCTTCCGCAGGTTTGTCCCAATTTACCCCAGAATCCCAATTTACCCCATGTCATGGTACTACAAAATAAATAATAGTTTAAAAAAAAAAAAAAACTCGCTTTATCTAACATTCAACTAATCGGTAAAACTATCGGTCTTCGATAAATCTACAAAGTTTGAATGAATTCTGGCCGTTTAAAGTGGGTCAAAATCGCGTCTAAAGGAGTCAGTTGCAAACATACATACAAGTGAAGTTAATATAAAGCGTGTAAATTGGGTAGAAAAGATCTGACGGATCATACATTCACAAATTATTATGATACACCAGCAGTCAGGGAACCGGGGTAAATTACCTAAAATGAAATTTTGGGGCGTAAAAATGAAACTTTTGTGAGTAAAAAGTATATATTGAAGTGAAGCTTCTTTAGAATCGTTGTGATTTCAAATTCGATGAAACGAAATTAAACGAAACGAAAAATAAGTCCATAGAGACACAAACACATAAATATATAGGATTCAGCCGGCGAGAGATTGAGATAGAACACATTATTTGGAAACACAAAGTTCACGTGATTGACCCAGGTATTTTATTGTAGGCATCGTGTGAATTATAAAATAACAAGAAATTATCAATTACTTATATTCTCTGTGGGGGTGATTTTTTTTCCTCAACTGTATATTACAGATATTACTATTATTACCGTTATGTATTACTATGTATTACATTGATAAATTGAATAAATGATGCTTAAATAAAATTTTTAGTTATTATTTTCTTTTGAAAATTATCATCGGGGCTATAATATGAAAGATGCTAAAAAGAAGCGATTTCATATTTATTTTGTTCTTCGCCATGGGGTAATACCAACTTAAAAAAATATATTTTGGGGTAATAATTAAAAAAGTTCCCCGACCGCTGTGATACACTGTGCAACATATTACCGAGTAATGCTTCTCTACAATATTGTGAACAACAAGTCACAAGACACAAGCAATAACTTATTTTTCGCAATACTTACTATTAATAGTATAAATATATGGCAAGTGTCGAGTTACGACATTGATTATTACTAATATTTAGATGTTAGTCACCGTTTCAGCAGAGAAACTACATCGCTATTGTATTTATGTATTATTCGTATGTCAGTATTCAGAATTGATGTAGCACGCTTTCACAAAATAAAATGGTGTCGGGTTATAGGTTTAGTTTGAATATTCCCTATTTTTATTTTTTACCGGTAGTACTAATAGCAGAAGTATGAGACGTGCGCTAGCCATTGTAATTTAGATTCACACTGATCTCTGTTTTAGAATTAGTAGGAGTATCCATGCTATCTATAAGCTCCGGTAACCACTTATTATCAGGTGATCCCTGTGTTAGGATACCCATTTAGAGCTATTAAAAAGGACGTGTTTCTTTTCTTCTTGACATCATAGTTTATTTTTAGTTACAAACGTGAATGAATGGCCAGTTAATCGTTTAGATTTTGTGTAAGTGCACAAGTTTAAGAAAAAACGCCAGAATTGCAGGACATCATTTTATGCAAACAGTTCGGAACATTTATTTATAAATAAGCAGCGTCATGATTCTGTACCTCACAAATGGATGGATAGAATTCCTTTAAATTCTGATTATTTGAACAGACAATAAAATTTTCTACGTAATAAAAAGTTTTCTTAGCAGGCAGTAGGTACAAAATGGTTTCACACAGTTTGTAATATCTAGATCACCAGAGTTCTATCGCAAAGGCATAAATTACCTTCCTGTTAAATGACAGCAATGTATAGATAATAATAGTAGATATTTTGATTAAATAAATATGTTACATGAAAAAAAAACGAATTTCAATTTTTCAGTACAAATCGGCAATTTCATACTTTGACTTCAATTTTTTTTTCTAATAATAAAATTAGGCTGTATGATTTGGTACTTTCGCCTTTTTTGTTTAAAAATACTGCTATGTGGAGAGTTCACGAGAGATAGTGTAATATAAATGTCAAATAATGTCAATATTCAGGTCATACATATAGGTACCGGTAAAATGGGGCGATTAGGGATTGAGAGGCGAATCGGGAAAAAACCGGGAAAATCTTTCGACGCTCAATATAAGTTTTATATTCGTTGCAAAATCTTCCATTTTTTGTAGTTTAATAGTAGAATGTTGAAAGTTCACAAAACAACTCTGAATATGCATGATAATAGCTGCTAACTTATAAAAAATCGCGTTTCAAATTAACTTCCTGTGGTGGTAATTATTTTAGTGCTAGAAACTTTGCTCTCTTTTATTTATTTGATAATAATAGAAGACGACTATGATTTATAAACGTTATTTAGTGTTTGAACCAGCATATATATTAAAGGTAAGTCTCAGTTGTTATTGGTTTTAATGTATTTGATTAAATAAAAATACATGTAAAAATCTGTTGTTTTTGGGGATATTGGGGACGTCTTAGGTACAAATAACAACGAAAAAGGGGTCAATTGGGATAAGAATACGTGAAATGGAAACGACCTAAGTATAAATAGGTACAGGTTTGTAGGGTTGTCTATGTAGTTATAACAATATTTTTTAAATTTGTTGGTAAAAATCTGGTTTATTCATGATGTCTAGAACTTTTATTCAAAATTATCAATGTGTTATTTTATTGTTTGGTAAATATTTGTATTATCAGTTACGTATTGTTTTCTATTTTTAGATATGCCTCGCGTGTACGTATCAAAGAGTGCAAAGCCTTTTATGATCCTTTAATATTAAAAACAGCAATTAGCAGTATTTAAAGAAGCCTATGAAATTGGGAATAAGTCTTTAGTTGAAATAGATAAGTAATTTAATATAAGTAAGTCGATTTTTCACAGACATGTAACAAGAACAATGAAATCTCAAGGTGGACAAAAATGTCTAAGTAATACATAATAAAATATTTAATATTTGTTCAGAGTGGGGGTATTCATCTGATTAATCCATGGAATAACCGACACACCTAATCTCTTAACCCAGATAAAAATATCAGCCCCTAAGTACTTACCAAGAACGAATAAATATAAACCGTTTCTAAGAAAGCCCATTGTTGTTAATGCACTGTCGATTGCACCTATAATTGAGGTGACATCTGCCATGTACTTTTGTCAGTTTTTAAATTTTTTTTATTGATGATCACTTTGTTGTTGCAACTAAATAAATAAATTAATTAAAACCTAGTAGTACCAACCCTAGCAAATTTCTCATTTCGTCCCAATTAACCGCAATTTCTGGGTAAATAGGGATCACACCTATTTTTGCATTTTTTGCTTAAACTGGAATGCTAGTTGCATAGTTTTAAATTGGACAACAAAGATGCCCCCAAGACTCAATCATTTTGATCCTGATATAGCATTATATACATCAACAACTACCTTAAAATTGCTCATAAAGTTGGAATTTGTCCCTAATCGCCCCATTTTACGGTACTCTTTGATACATAGGTTGCAGATTCCGATTTCGGTGTGAATAAATTGTACAGTACCGTATATTAAAAATAATGTTTATGTTTTAAATGCATATATAATTATGCTTGATTTTTTTGTTCATATCTCAACACTTCAGAAAGCTATATTGGCATAAAATAAAATGTCGAACGTAACTGTGCAGTATATATTACTCCGTAGTGATTTATTAAAAGAATTTGGCTGGTCTATTGGGGCTCTTGTCGCTCAAGCATGCCACGCTTCTTCGGCAGTTATGCACATATATAAAGATGATGAACATATTATACAATATTTGAATGATTTAGATAATATGCACAAAGTTGTTTTAGAAGTAAGTTTTGATTTTAAAATAACGAAATCACAAAAGTTTCAAGTTAGAGCTTAAATTCAGCAAACGAATATAAAAGTAAGAGTATGGAAAAACTACACTAAATCATTGCACTTGCACTTGCATTGCACTGATTTTGTCATAAGTTTCGTTAAACATGAATAATACTTAGAATTGAGAATTAATAGTTATTGACTGAAGTTGAAGATGTATTTTTGTTATATTTTTTCAAATTTTAAAGTATAAATGGCTCTCCTGTAAAGTTGATAAAATGTCGCTTAAACTAAACCCCCCAATGTTTCTTCAAATAATATGCTACATTGTTTTCAAGTACATTAGTTATCTGAACATTGAGATATTTTTGTTTTGTCTGTTATCTCTGGTTTTGAGTTTAGTCATCGTAATTATATGCTTTTCCTGAATTTGTTTCCTGTCCAACTATACAACTTCTAAAAGTCAAGTTTTGGATTGTTAATTTTAAATTGCCTTTATTATTACTTGTCATTTGTGAATCTTAAAATTTAGGAATAATCTATTTTTAAGATTCTATTTTTTCTAAGATTTTGGTCAAGTGCTGTAGATACAGCCTAAATTCTCTTTGAATGAGAATGAGTCACCTATTGGCTCTGTGTTGATGTTATCGTTACTTTCTTGGTTTGTGATGCTGTTTAGAGTAACTTTATGAATACTCTCCTCCCTTAGATAATGCCTGATATGATTTTGAAGATGTAGGCAAAAATCAAACTATCCTGACTTCATCCCCTAATTTGGTTAATAAATGATAAAAGTTGTGGCTGCATTACAATCTGATTAGAAATGTAATTGTTTTCTACTTATGTTAAATAGTACTTATAGATGACGGAAATGGTAATGGATGGCATGCATCTGCTCTACTAATGTCCGTATATTAATGCAGTAACATGCCCTGTGTCACTCATAGCACTAATGATAATGGAGGAGCAGCTACACATGCACCCGTCTATATTTTTATAAAACTAATCATTTAAATTTCAGGTGCCAAATGAAGAGTCACTAAGAAAGGTAGCTGAAAAATTAAAAGAAAACTCAATATTGCACAAATTGTGGATTGAGCAGCCTGAAAACATCCCTACCTGTTTAGCTATAAAGCCTTATCCCAAGGATGAAGTAAAAAAATATGTTGGCAAATTTAAATTATATAAGGACACATTATTAAAATCCAGTTAATTTCACATGTCTTTAAATACATTGTAAGAGCAAGATTCATTGGTTATCGATTGATCTGATAGTTTTCAAATAAATCATCAACGTCCATCATTGTTATCTAATTAAATACACAGTAATGAATGAAGTAATAATAGATACACAGTGCGCATTTGTTTGTTCTACATTTAATATTACCTAATGACAAATAAAATTTTTCTTTTATTTTATG
Organism: Bombyx mandarina; assembly: GCF_003987935.1. The sequence continues at coordinate 1,232,387 of NW_021011545.1, read as the reverse complement.
AAAACTAATTGGTCTCCCTCCATTTAAAAGTGGTAGTGTTCTTGCTTTTAGGCCATTATTTCCCGGCAGATGGAAAAGAGCCTTTTTCGGATGTTTAGATGCCTTAGAAAGGACTCGTTTGTTCTCATGGCAGTCCACGGTATTCGTAGCATCCTCTGCCACACCCACATTTCAAAGGTATCGATCTTTTTGATATCCCCGCTTTTCATGCACCATTTATCCGCCCCATAGAAGAATATGGGAAAGATCATTGCCCGCACCAAGCGCACTTTGGTTTTATATCGAAGGCTACGATTTTTCCAGATCTTCTCGAGATTGGCCATCGCACTTTTAGCCATACCGGATCTTCGGCGTATCTCTCCCGTGCAGCACCCTCGGATGTTATTTGCGACCCAAGATATATGAAATCCGCTACTTTCTCGTAGCCGCTGAGTGCATCAGAACGTGGAAGAAGTTGCGCTCTATCTATTATCATTATTTTGGTCTTAGAATGGTTGATTTTAAGACCGAGTTTAGTACTTTCTTCTTCTACACGGTTCAGCAGAATTGCCATTCCCTCTTCATCTGATGCAAGCATGGTAGTATCGTCAGCGTATCTCAGGTTCGTGAGTGTTTCACCGCCCACGGAAATACCGCCGTTCCAGCCTTCAAGTGCTTTTTCTCACTAAATATTCGCCGTAGAGGTCAAATAATTTGGGTGACAGAATGCAGCCCTGACGCACTCCACGTTCTGTATAGAAGGATCTAGATCTTCGATTATCCAGTTTCACGAAGCAAGAGTCATCAAGGTACAGATTCTGTATCAGTAATGTGAGATGAGAAGGAACGCCCATATCAATTAACACATCAAACATGTTACTCCACTGAACAACGATCCCATTCCATACAAATATGAGCTAACTTTTACGCTATCGAGTACGTTAAAAAACTCGCAGTAAGCACACTGAGTTCTGTTTCAAAAGACGCTTGAACAATAAGCGGCAGAGAGTTTATTTAATGTTTTTAGATCAGGGCTATACTGATGGAGGCCTATGTTCCGCAGTGGACGTTTGTAGGCTGATGATGATAATGATGGTCACCCGGGCTGTCCGCCACTGTCCGGGCTAGACATATCTAAGAGCTAAATTATAAACTAAAAGTTAAAAAAAAAACTGTACATTTTCATAGATCATTTATTGTTTTCTTTTATCGATACCTAATCAAAATTTCATAACAGTATGTTTTACGAGTGTATTTTTTTATTTATTGCTGCGCGTTGTTTATAATTGCCGTACATATATATAATATACGAGCCAACTGCATTGATGTATTAAAAAACCCAAGATACACACTCAGCGTCTCAAAACCGTCCCCATAAAATGAGCGCACAATTTAATTTAATTGTGCGCTCATTTCAAACAGTCTCGCGTCGCTCGCGTCTCTGTGCGCTCGTTAAAAATGCCGAAGTGTTCGTTGAGAAATTATAAAAAGATAACATCAAGAACGTTAAAAATGGATGGGATATCGTATATTCGATAAGTAAAAGAGTTTGTTTATTTGTTTTTGTTGTTTTTATGACTAAATATAGGAAGCAATATGTGATTTTGATTTAATTTGTCTAAAAACTTCACTCAACGGTCCAAGTCTAGTACGGCAAATTTCAATGGCCGTATTTTCAGTGTAAGAACTACTATTATAAAGCCTTTTATTTTAGTCGCATAATCCAAACGACCCTGTTCCATAGAGTTACTATTCTAACTGGAGTGCTTACTTCGTTTGACATAAAAACTAAAAATATACTTTATCTCTATGGCTTAAAGTTTATTTTTAAATAGCAAAAGATGTAAGGAAAAACGGTCTGAAAAGAGAATGATTATTAAGTGGTGGTGTCCCTCTCGCACATTTTACAAACAAAAAGCAGTGTTGCTAGCTTAGNCAAGCACGTGTTTTGTATTTACATAGGGTTACACAGAATTACTTAAGGTAAATTCAAAACTGATGCATGTGTATAATTTTATCCTATAAATAAATTTTATATGGTCACCACATTAGACAAGGACACCGCGACCAAAAAGTATTCTCTTTCGAGACCGATTTCTCGGCATCAGACAGCACTCCAGTTGTAGGTACTTATTAACTCCATGCCCTGTTCTTATTCAATGGAGTCGTTTTTTTTATTGTGTTTAACTTTTTAATTTATAAGTTTATCAACTTTGAACTTTTTTGTATTTAGTTTTGAACAAGTATTTATTTGTTAGAAAATATATTATAATAATAATATAGGTCTTAATCGAATTGCAGAAGGAAAAGGGTCGTCCATACGACGTTATTTTTAAAGTTCGTAAATATTATATTATTATATCGATTACTTAGGGCATACTGAAGTCTGTCGTACAAGTTCAATGTTTTATTTAGAAAATAATAAGGAATTCAAATCTCCTACCACTTCCCTGAGTATAGGCTCAATTTTGGATACACCTCGAAAAGTTCACATAAAAAGTGAACTCCACAAATGCCGCAGAAGGCTAATTAGCAAGGATAAGGTCATTAACAACTTAAGGAAGAAAAAATCTAGACTTATTAATTAAAAATACCATTTCATGTCATGACTCATGACTCATGACGGAACGTATGCAAGTTTTGTAGTGTCACCTTGTGAAGGGATAATTTAGTACGGTTGCAGATCATGGGGTAGAGTTGACCGAGTAGCAAGGCGGCTGGGTCGCGTACTGAATGAATGTGGAGCCCAAATGTCATCCCTCTATCGAGGATGACGCCGGGGCACTTGGCCTTTGAAGCCCAAGGTATGGCCTGGCCAAAGATTTTAATGGCAGGAATGGAGTTACTGCGCCTAAGTAATTCATGACGAGATACTAGCAGTGGCGTCGGGACGGAGACCCTTTTTGAAGAAGTGCTTTTCATTGTTGATGTCGATATCAAGATCTACGATCACCTTTTTATTGTTTTAGTTGATGTGTAGACGAACGAGTTCAAAATCCATAAAAATGGAAAGATCCCTCCATTGAGAAATCATGGAAATGCCGTGCCTTCAGATTTTATGTTCGATTTTGCAGATAGGTACAAACACCTAAAACATGGCCACAAACGTCTTCTGCGATAGAGGAATCGTGGAACTCATATCATAAAAACGCGTCTCACAAAAATTTAAAATCTTTTTTTTTTTCTCCTCCCTAAGCTGATAGCCTTGAGAGGCTGTTTCAGCGTAACCTTAACTAGTAGGTGAGCTCACGGAGCTCAAACCTGACGACGTTGCTAACACGAACCCTATGAAGAGCCGTGCTTCGCAGAATCTACCACCGGATCGGAAACGCGACCCACTGAGAAGATCCGGCGAGAAACTTAGTGGGCTGTGTCTGTGGGTTAATTTACTCGTCGAGCCCTTCGTCACAAGCGACGGGTTCGACGAGAACGATGATCGGTAAAATTTACGTCATTGGCTATTGGTGTAGTATTGTGGGCATTGTGGGCTTGTACGGGTAGCTATCACGATTCACACTTATTTCTGCCGCAAAGCATTGAAACGTTCCGACTTAAAAGGTGGACAATCATCTTAAATGCTATTTGTTCTCAAATCTCGAAGAGGACAGCTATTTTGATGTAGCGCTGTCTATGGTCTCTGAGTTTCACTTAATATCAGGTAGGATGTGTGCTTATTTGAAAATTCAGAGCACTAAAAATCTTGTAAAATTTGGATTCAGATTATATAGAGTGAGTTGCAGTGAAACATGAGATATAAATCTAGTGAATACAAAGCTATAATTAAATACTAATATATATAATATCTTCTACTTAGTCTGGCCATAAATACTGATAAAATTAAAAATAAACAAAATATTTCATTTGAATTTGGAGTCTGTCATTTTTATATGATTGCTCATTGAGTTTTCTCATTTTGGCGCCAATACATTGTACAATATTTTGCGATATTAAAATGGAGTGGGGTGATAAAGAGAGCCATGTCGCGTATTTTAAAAGATGACTTAGGACTTGCAGCCTATACGAGACATACTGGTCATTTCTTAACTGATAATTTAAAAGAGAATAGGGTGGTAAAATCGAAACAATTACTGAAGCGGTACGCAGAGGTCAGAAAAATTTTGTTTACGGATGAGAATTTTTTTACAATTGAGCTACATTTTAACAAACAAAATGACAGTATTTATGCTCAAAGATCTAAGGAAGCTTCCCAATTAGTCGACAGAGTGCAACTTGGGCACTATCCGACTTCAGTGATGGTTTGGTGGGGTATTAGCTATGAAGGAGTGACTGGGCCATACTTTTGTGAAAAAGGTATCAAAACATCGGCACAAGTGTATCAAGATCCTTGTGAAGGTAGTGAAGCCCCTTAACAACACCATGTTCAATAATCAAGAATGGTCCTTCCAGCAAGACTCGGCGCCAGGTCATAAAGCTCGGTCTACGCAGTCTTGAGGGGAAACGAACGTTTCGGACTTCATCAGAGTTGAAGACTGGCCGTCGTCTAGTCCCGATCTTAATCCGCTGGATTATGCTTTATGGTCAGTTTTAGAGAGTACAGCTTGCTCTAAACGCCATGATAATTTGGAGTCCCTAAAACAATCCGTACGATTGACAGTGAAAATTTTTCCCATGGAAAGAGTGCGTGCTTCTATTGACAACTGGCCTCAACGTTTAAAGTACTGTATTGCAGCCAATGGAGACCACTTCGAATAAGCTTTTTATACTTTAAATTGTTTTATATTTATGTATTAAACTAACACACTGTAAAAGTAATAAATGTTATTTGCAATAGTTTTTTTTAATTTTTTATTGTAACAGTATTTATGGCCAGACTAAGTATATATAAAAATGAATTGCTGTTCGTTAGTCTCGCTAAAAGTCGAGAATGGCTGAACCGATTTTGCTAATTTTGGTCTTGAATTATTCGTGGAGGTCCAGAGAAGGTTTGAATTATTATAATATAGGAATTATATAAAAACAAATAATTTTGTTTTTCCTTTGATGTGTCCCCATCGGTCTTTTATTTATCGATTGAGGCACTACGAAGGCTGCCGGGTCATCTAGTAATGAATAAATAGTACTCTTGACTGGCGAATCGTAATTATTATGACCTCGTAAAGTACGAATAATTTTTTACTCTGTTTCTCATAACAGATTAGCAAAGTAAAAAAAAAAAACTTGACAGCGGTTGTATTCCTTAAACCTGTTTTGCTTCAATTATACAAAGGCCACTTTACCAGAACATACTGAGTTGCTTATTTACCTTAATACATACATAGAACAGATTTCGATCAATAAGTCTGAGCGAGAAAGACTATGGATAAACTAGATTATTGCTTACGGAATGTATAGGTTTAATTCCTGGTTGAATTTTGTTAAAGGCATTTTAATAAAGAATTATTATGGAAAGGTTAGGTATCTTCAAAAAGTTTCATTTAATATTTTACTAAAGTATACCAATTTTATTAAATATATCATTGGGAATCGTGAGTTGTATAAAATGCGAAGGAAAATATTAAGATTCCACAAACGACCATGCAGAATGTTCGTCTGCATAAATTTCGATACGACTTGCAATTATGTTTACATGTATGTATACTAAGGTGGGCCAAAAAACCTTTTTTTCTTTTTCTTTGGGTGCTACGAAAATATCGTCCAAGATGACGAAAAAAAATTCTCGTAAAGTTTGAGCTCTTATTATTAATATTTAGAGGTGATTTTTGATTTCCCATTTAAATAACACAGGATTTTATTTTCTTTGCAATTTTATTGTATCTCAACGAATTCATCATCATAATCGGTTGCTCTTGGCAGAGCAGTCGTGGTCATGTGGAATTCTTGCTCATTAAAGCCTTGACAGATGTTTTCCACAGCTTGCGAACCGGGGCCCGGCGCACACACTCGTTAAGTGGGGTTTCAGTAAGGTCTTTCACCTGATCAGTCCAACGCATGGGGATTCGTCCACGAGATCTCTTACCATTGACCTTACCCTGAACAACAAGTTTCTCGATAGACTCTGCTGGCCGACGTGATACGTGTCCAAAATATCGAAGAATCCTGGATTGCACTGTTGACGATAACCTGTGAGAGATATTTAGTTCTTTTAGGATCGAGGCGTTGGTGCGATGCTCAGTCCAAGATATACGGAGCATCCTTCTCCAGCACCACATTTCTAATGCATCGATCCTTCTTTTTTCTTTTTCTTTCACAGTCCAGGTCTCAACCCCATATAAAAAGATGGGGAACACCAGTGCCCTTACCAGTGGGACTTTGGTAGTCTTGGTGATATTCCGGTCCTTCCATACTTTTCCGAGTTTATTCATGGCCGATCGCGTTATGATTATGCGCCGCTTAATTTCGTCCTCCGAACCACCACTGTTAGTAACCAGTGAACCTAGGTAGGCGTAAGATAAAACGACCTCACAGCTTGCAATCTCGGTAATCTCCGGGGTATTGTTATTGCTTCTGTCCACTATCATCATTTTGGTTTTGTGCCTGTTGATTCGGGGACCAAAATCAAAGGCAACTGTTTCGACGCGATTTAGCAATTCGGCAATCAGATCTTTGCTTGTAGCTAGCAGAGTAGTATCGTCAGCATAACGAAGGTTGCATATATTTTTGCCACCATCAGTCCAGTCATCTAGAGCGTTTCTCATAATTGCCTCCGTGTAAATGTTAAACAAGAGAGGTGACAAGATACACCCTTGCCGGACTCCAGCGCTGGGACGCAGTGGTTCTGAGGCAACGTTGTCCAGTTTTACTGAAGCTGTATTGTTTTCATAAAGCGTTCGTAGGACATTTATAAGATGTTTTGGCACTCCCATATTTTCGAGGGTTTTCCATAACTGTGGCCATTTAACAGAGTCAAATGCTTTTTGAAAGTCAACAAAGCAAATGAATGTTGGCATGTTGAACTCTCTCGCCTTCTCTATTATTTGTCGCACAATCAAGATCTGTTGTCTTGTTCCCTTCCCCTTTACAAAGCAAGCTTGTTCTGGGGCTATTTGTGTTGCTAAAAAGCATTTTAAACGTTCATTAAGAATATGTAGTAGAATTTTGCTGCAGTGTGATATCAGGGCAATAAGACGATAATGGTTACATTTCCTTGTCGAACCTTTCTTATGCAAAGGAATAAAAAGGGAGTGCGTCCATTCTGTAGGCCAGGTGCCAGATTTCCATATCTTGTTACAAATTGCATGGAAGATTTCGACACCACTCTCGCCACAATCTTTAACTGTCTCGATTGGAATGTTATCACTTCCTACTGCTTTGAGGTCGTTTTATCTTACGCCTACCTAGGTTCACTGGTTACTAACAGTGGTGGTTCGGAGGACGAAATTAAGCGGCGCATAATCATAACGCGATCGGCCATGGATAAACTCGGAAAAGTATGGAAGGACCGGAATATCACCAAGACTACCAAAGTCCAACTGGTAAGGGCACTGGTATTCCCCATCTTTTTATATGGGGTTGAGACCTGGACTGTGAAAGAAAGAGAAAAAAGAAGGATCGATGCATTAGAAATGTGGTGCTGGAGAAGGATGCTCCGTATATCTTGGACTGAGCACCGCACCAACGCCTTGATCCTAAAAGAACTAAATATCTCTCACAGGTTATCGTCAACAGTGCAATTCAAGATTCTTCGATATTTTGGACACGTATCGCGTCAGCCAGCAGAGTCTATCGAGAAACTTGTTGTTCAGGGTAGGGTCAATGGTGAGAGATCGATATCAACGAATTATCGTGTAGTAAAAAAAATTACTTATTTTTGTAGGGAATTAAACGGCCTACAAAAAAGGTCTGAAATATTTTTTTGCTAAGTCAATTCGGTTAAAAGTTATTCGCAGTTAAAGTTCAACCTAAAATAATATATGATGACTTCCACAAATTGCAACTGTTCTTCGTCTTTTGGGAGGCAGTTGTTGTACTCTTCTATCAGATCAAAATCAGTTTTCAAAGCTTTCATTCTCAATAAATATGGAAAGTAAAAACGAAAAAAATATATTGTTTTATGTTTTTAAGCCATTTTTTTGTAAAAAAGTATAAAAAAATGTGAAAGTTATCATATTGGGGATTGGTTGGGGAAAAAGTTTTTTCGCATTTTTTAAGAAAATTCACAACTTTTTTTAATATAGTTTATTTACACTTGACTAAAGTATGTAGGTACCATTTTGTTCGATAACTTTTTGCCATCTTGTAGGTAGGGACATGATCCCATTGCTATAGAAATTTTGGGGCTTCTGATCAAAATACCGCCACAATTGGTTTTGGCAGTCCTCTCGTGATATTAACCTGACACTGCCTAAAGAATTCTGAAGAGACCGAAACAGGTGGAAATCTGAAGGTACAAGGTCAGGACTATACGGCGAATGCATTAACACCTCCCAGCCAAGCTCTCTTAATTTTTGCTGAGTTGCTAAAGATGTGTGAGGTCTAGCATTATCATGATGAAAAACCACACCCCTTCTGTTGATTAAAATCAAAAATCACGATGCGGCACCTCTAAATACTAATATTAAGAGCTGAAACTTTACCAGAATTTTTTTTCGTCATCTTGGACGATATTTTCGTAGTATTTACCTAAAGAAAAAAAAATTAAAGTTTTTTTTTGTCCACCCTATGTACCTAGTCAGGTCATAAATTCTGTCACATGTTTAATGTAAAATAATTGAAACAAGTTTATTCATTATGTAACCATTCATATACCAAAATGAACTTAATAAAACATAGATTCTTATGACACTAAAGTTTATTCAAAATGACTTCCGTGATTTTGAATACAGGCCTTCAATCTGCGCGGCCAGTCGTCTATCGCAGCACGAACGAGGTCCATGTCTATATCGGCGGCTGCCTTAATCAAGGATGTCTTGAGTGACTCCAAATTGGGATGAGGCTTTGAGCACGCCTTTTCCTCCAAGTGTTGCCATATCTTGTAATCTAACGGATTAAAATCTGGACTGGAGGAGGGCCAGTCTTCGTGCCGGATGAAGTCGATTTCACGCGCCGCCAGCCAGTCTTGTGTGCTCTTCGCTCTATGAGCTGGCGCCGAATCTTGTTGGAATACCCAGTGCCTGTTATTGAACATGGTATGAGAAACAGGTTCCACAAGGTTCGTCAGGACTGTATTTTGATACACAACTGCATTCGTTTTTACACCTTTCTCACAAAAATGTACCTCTGTTAAGCCCCAATAAGAAACTCCCAACCATACCATGAGCGAGGATGGAAAATGACCTCGTTGGACACGCGGAATACGGTTGCTCGCTTCTTCACTACTGTGTGCGTACACCTTATCATTTTGTTTGTTGTAGCTCTCTTCTACGGTAAAAATTTTTTCATCCGAAAAAAGAATTTCCCGATATTTTTTTCCCGCGTACCGCTTCAACAAAGCGCGGCATCTCTTCAGTCTCAGGTCCATTAGACGAGCATTCAAACGATGTCCTGTTTTTCTTCGATATGCCCGAAGCCCTAAGTCTTCATTTAACACCCTTTTCACCGTGGTTCTGCTTAACCCCATCTGAAGGGCCAACAGTTTCTGCTTACGTTTGGGATTTCTTTGAATTCGCGCCTTCACAGCTTTTATCACTGCTGGAGTCCTAACAGACCGAGGGCGACCACTTCTTGACCTGTCATCTACACTAGAGTCTTCATTGTATCGTTTGATGGTACGATAAACGAATCTTTTGGTTATATTCAAATTTTTCAGTATGTTAAAAATTTGAATTGGCGCGTAACCGCAACGATGCAACGCAATAACTGCAACACGGTCTTCTTTAAGCGTCCACTCCATATTTAAAAATGAGTAAAATTCTAAAAGTATACATTTTTATTTTCATGAACAATTCGAAATTCGAATTCAATAAACTTTTTTGTGGCCAGCATTCTAAAAGAAAAGTTTTTACTGTGTGACAATACTTATGACCTGACTAGTTATATACATTTTTCCTTTCTTTTTATCTACTATCTTAAACTGTGTCAAAGGCAATACATGATTTTAGAATAATAATAATTATTATATCGTATATTTATGTCGCACGCTTAATCATAAACTGACCTAACTCAAAAAACCTGTTTTTTGGGAAATCGCAAAAAACGTTTTGTCATTTACTACTTATCCCATATGAGTCGACTATTATCAAAGCCGGCAATGTGACTTTTGGACAATTATTGGTAAATCAGAAAAACGAATTATTGACTTTGTATTCCATTGGCAGTCACAAAACTCTTCTGATCGACATCTTAGATAAATAACAGGTTAAGTATTAACCTTTATTTAATGCAGGTTTTGAACCGTATTCTTTGAAGGAGACGATTATATTCAAATCAATCTGTATTGACATATCAATAACATTTTTTTGTCCAAATGCACAGATTGCCTTTGATAATAGACTCATATATTGACTTATAACTCGATAAAAACGTTGTGATAGTAACAAATTATGTATTTTATTGGTAGTTAATCAAGTGATTAATGGTATTTAAATGTTATTTTGAAGAAATTTTATTATTTATTATATTAAATATTAGTTCAAAAATTATGTCTCCGAAATGAGTCTGTTTTCGATTAAAAGTACATTTTTATAACCATACTAGTGAAGACACTTTAAAGAGTATGCCTATATGTTATTAAATGTGTCACCAAAAAATGTGTGTATTACGTTTAAAGTCTATAAAGAATAAAATAATGAGACTTTTTGTTTTACTTAAGTCATTTACTACGTACGTGAATACAAAAATAAAATATTCAAAACAAGTGACCATCGTACATAATAGACATAGAGGGAGAGTGAAAGAAAGACAGGATAGGGGCATAATGCTTTTTGATTAGAAAATAAGAGTTAAGTGTTTGTAGTGTAAATTCAGTAACGCTGTATAAAATAATGTAAACAACTGGTAGGTAATGCAAAGGGCTTAACTCGTGTGCGTATTTTTCACATTTCCAACAAACACTCGAGCCCTCTTGCACGTATCATATCATCCGGTTAAATATTAACCTCAAAACTTAAAAAAATTAGATGATAATTTGATTGTTAAAGTACTTTTAGACATCATATTATTGATATTCAAATAAAAATTAACCCATATTATCGTGAATGAAGAGATGGAAAAATTGGATTTACTCGTGTTAGGTGCTACTGGATTCACAGGAAATTCAACGGTAAAATTCTTAACAGAATTGTCCGAGGAGCCGGAATATCAAAATGTGACGTGGGGTATTGCTGGCCGATCAGAAAAAAAACTCCAGATTTTACTAAAAGAATTGTCTGAATTAAGTAAGTACATTTTGTTCATTTTCTCGCATTAAGTAGTAGTGAATTAAATTTTTTTACCGTAACTTAGTACCTATGTTTTTTTTTTCTCGCGAGTTTTAAATTTATATATTAATACGTGAAGCAAAAACTTTGTACCCTTTTTTACAAAAATTGCGCGGACTGAGGAGTATGGAATTTACTATACTTATAGAGAATATAGAGAAGAAGCGAAGAATGCTAATATTTTTATTAAATTATGTTTAAAAAATGCACTAAATCAATAAAAAAAGCATTACACAAACTACCATGTATTTGACACAACACATATATAAAAATATACTCTTTGCTTACTGTCAATTTTGAAACTTTTGTTATTGTTTAAAGTCTGTGATTCAAAATAGATTAATATCGTTTGTCTATAATATAATATATCTATAGTCGGATTTTTTATTAGACGAAGTAAACTGACGTTTACTGTGTTGTCAGGTTTTGATGAAATAAAAATAGTGTTGTGACAAAGTGAACGATTGAAAAAACTCCTGAATTAATGAAATTGCTTCGATTGTCTAGTGAATAGTTGGTGTGCCGAATTGCCGATTACGGGTACGGGGTTCGTATTTTAGGCGTGCTTTGTACATACCAACGAGTTTTCGACGAAATATTATGTTCCTATAGTATCTACCTGTACTGAATACCGAGTGTTTTAAACATTAAGAAAAACATTGCGAGGAAGCTTGTAAGACTGACCTATCTCCAATACATCATATAGTTGAAATTATAGATGTATAAAATATAACAATTATAGTTATGTAATGAAAATAAAAAAACTGATTGTAGTTACATACTACTAGTAACATATATTGGAGCACTTTAATACAATTTTATTGTAAAATATAAATAATATTCTTTTATAGTTTGAAATTAATGATTAACTCTTCACACTCATTGTTCATTCATGTGATTGCACGAGAACTGAACGCATCACTATTACTTTAAATATAGCAACATTATTTCACAAAGTGACATTAGCTACTGTCAGCTGGCTTCGTCTAATTAAAAATCCGACTATATAGGGCTCAGTGAATTTGGCGGCTCTTTTTTTGATTTTCGGAAGTTGTGAACGAGTATATTTACGAGAGATGAACTGTCCAACTTGATAGGTCCAACTTCGAAAAAGAAGTCAATCGTTGAATCTAGCTCGTCTCATCTCGTTCTCATCACAAATTCTACAGTATCTCAAGATGAAACCTTTTGATCTTTGATATTTCTGAACTTTTTTTGTGACTTGAAATGTAATTTTGTTTGTGTGAAAGTAGTATACGAGATAGGAGAAGAAAACAGTTGAGTTTAAACGATTTTTATATTAGTATATTATTAGAAACAATCCAGTTTAATTAACTATTACCTACCACATCGAGTCACCACGTCGAATGCTTGTTAACAGGTCATCCAAGACTCAGTAAATTTGGCCCCCCTTTTTTGATTTTCGGATTTTTTAATTTTTAATTGTTTGTTCGTCTTTTATTTATTTATAATTAATTAAACAAATGATCACCGTTAAGTGGGCCCCCCTTACTAGATATCTTTATTTTTATCGCTCAGATTAATTCATTTTGATCAATTATCGTTTGTTCGACGACTATTGGTGATTGTTCGATCATAAAAACAATTAAATTCCGTATTATTAATTATTTTATATGTATTATGCAAACCATCACCTCACGCCTACATTGCGCATGCGCCGGTTTTGTCAGTCAGCTGACAATGGCCGTATTTACTAGCGTTTTGTTAACAAGTGCATTTATACTGTCTAATTATTTCTTATGTAGATCAAAAATATATTGAAAACTTCAACAATACTTCAACAAAAAAATGTCAGCGAAGACGGCCAATTAGTCGTTAAAGTACGATTAGCGCGGTTTTAATAAATTCAGTTATTTTTTATGATATTGAATTTTAACAAGCACATAGAAATTTCAGTGATTTCTAATTATTTTAAGAATATTTTAGGAGTACAACTTTCGTGTTAAAATGATACTATTCCTTACCATGCAATAGGAGATAGTCATGATAGTTGTATTTTATAATAAAATTAATAATTCCTAAATTCGTTACGTTGTTCAAAAAATGTAAATGTAATGCACACAAAATCTGTTTTCGTTGAAATGATACCTAATCTATACTAATATTATAAAGAGGAAAGATTTGTTTGTTTGTTTGTTTCGAATAGGCTCCGAAACTACTGGACCGATTTGAAAAATTCTTTTTTCATTAGAAGCCGACATTGTCCCTGATGAACATAGGCTACTTTTTTTTATTTTTATTTTTTATTTTTATTTTTTGGTTTCATGTGTTTTTTAATGTTTCCGAAGCGAAGCGAGGGCCGGTCGCTATTATTTATAAGTTTGTACTAAATGTACAAAACTAAGTACAAAGTACTAAATGTCCCTGCAATATATTTATATTGCAGGGACATTTAGTAGAAACTTATAAATAATTAGGTAGAAATTCATTTAATATGGAAGAATAAACTTAGTAGATATAATAATATACTCTATAAACAGGATTTTATTTAAAAAAAATATTAATTTACGTCTATATTAACTTAATTATTATTATCGAGAAGTATCTTGATTGATAAATATTACAAGGCTTCGTTTTTTTTCTTCATTTAATTGTTTTTATGATCGATCAATCACCAATAGTCGTCGAACAAACGATAATTGATCAAAATTAATTAATCTAAGCGATAAAAATAAAGATATATAGTAAGGAGGGGCAACTTATGGGTGATAATTTGTTTAATTAATTACAAATAAATAAAAGACCAACAAACAATTTTTACATTCGAACATTAACGAACAAATAATTAAAAATAAAAATAATCCGAAAATCAAAAAAAGGGGGGCCAAATTCACTGAGCCTATCTATAGTGCAGTTTTGGCGAACCCTTGTATTATCGAATTATAGTAATTTTTGACTATAGAACCATAATAATGTTTAAACTTATAATTTCAATTAATTATAGTCGAATTTCGACTACTGCGGGACCACTAATTAAAACGACATAATCTCGTGATTGTGTTTTCATTATGTTGTTTCCGAAGTTACATAACTGTAAAATATTCGTGGTCACTGACGACTAAGGTGTCATTCGTTGACATTTGAATGCTGTGCAGGTTGTGCTAACTGTCTTCTAAATATTCTATTTTTAAAAAACCATGACATTAAAGTTCTTCGCGAAAAAACTCCATGTAGGTACACAAGAAGATACCTAAATGTTCGTACAAAACTACTTATGAAGCAGATCTAAATTATGTATAAGGACTGTTTGATGCACCCGACGTTAATGATGTCAACAAATTAATAGTCAAGGGTTTTTTTTTTTTGTCAGGAGGAAATCACCGGACTTCTTCCCTCCACTGGGGATGGAGGGCGGAGCATGTCGGAGTTGAACCGACTAAAACCTCCTGTCGCTCAACAACCAGCATCCAAACCTCGCATGAGACAGAACTCATGAAAAGGCAAAGGGAGGAAAGTGAAGCCATCACCCTCCCCCTCGGGACGCCGGACTGGCGGTCGTCGGCGCCACGACCACCAGTCCTCTCGGTCGGCAGGCTATCCGAAGCCCGCCTAGATGGCGCCGGTTAGAATGGTCTACCCTCGGAATACCCCGCTGGGTCAGAACCAGCGTGGGTTGAGGATAGCCGGCCTTCCATCACCCGGACGCTCTTGCATAAAACGCGTGCAGAGCAGCTTGCACGTCGTCTTCTTAGGTCCCCTTCGCCGGTCCCCAGGCCGACATGTGAGGGAGACCCGAAACACTTAGAGGGCCAGGGCTTGGGCGAAATCCGCCTCCCTGGCCCCCGCTCGACGGCGGCGGGCCTGTGCGTCTCGCACGCGCCCCGCCGCCTCCTTCTGCGAGATGGTGCACTCGCAGAAGTCGAGCATCGCCTTCCACGACTCGTCGTCACCGAGCATCGATGCCACAACACCCGGCAACGACAAGTCGTTTCCTATTTTTGCGACAAGGACACGGCGCCACCCCTCCCATGCGGGGCAGGCGACGAGCGTGTGCTCCGCCGTGTCCAAGTCGCAACCACAATGGTGGCACTCTGCCGTCAGCTCGGCTCCGATCCGGTGCAGGAACTCACCGAAGCAACCATGCCCAGTGAGCACCTGCGTGAGCCGGAAAGTGAGGCGTCCTCTGTCACGATTCACCCAATTCACAAGAACCGGGCGAATCGCCTCGACGGTCCTACGACCAGCTGAAGGATCGGCCAGCCGTCTGGACCATGAATGACTCTAGCACGGACCGCCGAGATTGAATAACTCAAGTTGATAACTGTTTTGTTGACTGATTTTAAGAGTTATTAACTCGTTTATTAAGGTTAACGTTTAAGTACCTTATTTACAGAAATCAAAACGTCCAGCGTAGTCATCATAAAATGTGATATCAACAACGAAACTGAGTTAAGAAACGCAACAGGTAGAACGAAAATTTTGATAAATTGCACTGGTCCTCTTAGTATATTGGGCGAATCTGTCATTAAGAGCTGCATCGAGACAAGGACTCACTACGTTGATATATCAGCCGAATTACCAGTAAGTTGAATTACTTCTTGTAATACACAAAAAAATCAAACAAAAATACTAATAAACTTTCTAGCATGTTCGTCCCCCATGCGTTGATGCATAGTTACTCAAGTTCGTTGCAAAATTTAAAGTGCCTTAAATTACTGGCGGGTTGGTTTTTAATCTATAACATTAACATAATAATATATAACTAGTCTGGCCATAAATACTGCTGTTACATAAAACCTTTCCTTTTTTCCAACTTTTTAGTTAATTCTGAATTTGGAACACGTATATTATATTTAAAAAAAAATTCGATTTCGCGCCATTTCACATATTTTTTCGTGTTCATTATCAAATTACTATATGGAATGGGGTGTTAAAGAAAATAGGATTGCACAAAGTGGGTATGGAGCCGTCGGTCACATTCAAGACACTTCAAAAGCTTGGTATCAACCGTATATCGTACTATCAACAGATACAACACCACTTCGTTTGTCGAAGACCAGAAAAGATCGTGGCGGCCGCGTGCTGTTAAAACTACAAAGGCTATTAATGCTGTTAAAACCAGAATTCGTCGAAACCCCATTAGGAAGTAAAAATCTTATCGTGAGAAATGAAGATTCCCGCTAGGACTCTATCGCGTATTATAAAACAAAACCTGAAGCTCGGTGCTTATCCTGGATATACAGGACATGCCCTAAATCAATCTTTACAATTAAAGAGAGTGGATCGATCAAAACGCCTTCTGTCGCGATACGCAGGTGAAAGGAACTGAAATATCCTCTTTACCGATGAAAATTTTTTCACGATTGAAGAACACTACAATACAAATGTTAAAGTGTACGCTCACAGTTCTAAAGAAGCTGCTTAAGTGGTCGGAAAGGTACAACGTGGTCATCATCCTGCGTCAGTGATGGTTTGGTGGGGCGTATCTTATAAAGGAGTCACAAAACTACATTTTTGTGAAAAAGAAGTGAAAACCTCAGCCAAAGTGTATCATATCAAGATACAGTTTTGGATCATGTTGTGAAACCTCTCAGCAATACACTTTTTAAAAATATACCATGGACTTTCCAGCAGGGCTCTGCATCTGGTCACAAGGCACGAACTACCCAAGCTTGGCTTGAAACCAACGTTCCGGACTTTATAAGAGCTGAAGACTGGCCCTCATCTAGTCCAGACCTCAACCCTTTAGTTTTCAAATTGTGGTCAGTTTTAGAAGACATTGCCTGCTCTAAACGACACGGCGACATTGAGTCACTTAAAAAATCTTTGGAGCAAGTAGTGGCGAAATTTTCCTTTGAAACAGTGTGTAAATCCATAGATTCGTGGCCAAACAGATTAAAGGTGGCCATTTCGAATAGAATATTTTTTATTTTTGCTGAGACTTAAATAAATTTGTAGGTATAATAATAATATATATAATAATGCATAATAATATATAATACTTCATAAAAAAAAAATGCATTTTCATTTGTAACAGAGCTTATGGCTGAACTAGGTATATATGTAGGTGGCGTGCAATTGGTTTCCACGAATGGTTGCTTAAGATAATATTTTATGTACTTTATAAAAGTGTAAATACATGTAAACAATTAATTGCAGCAAATCTTTAACGCATTTTGCAATAATCACAATGCTGCTGAAGAGGCGAATGTGTTAATTGTACCATCCTGTGGTCTGGCTTCTATACCTTCTGCAGCAGGACTCATGTTCTTGCAAAATCAATTCAAAGGTACATTTCTTTGAATTATTATACATTAGCGACCCGCCCTCGCTTCGCTTCGGAA
This sequence comes from Bombyx mandarina, assembly GCF_003987935.1. The sequence continues at coordinate 1,214,788 of NW_021011545.1, read as the reverse complement.
ACTGTAATTTATTATTCATTTCTCCACTATTTAATGGATGTTATTATACATATAAACCTTCCTCTTCAATTACTCTATCTATTAAAAAAAACCGCATCAAAATCCGTTGCGTAGTTTTAAAGATTTAAGCATACATAGGGATATAGGGACAGAGAAAGCGACTTTGTTTTATACTATGTAGATACACCTTATCGGGATTTAAACGGATTATTTAAATGAAGTTTGAGTACATTTTTAAGTTTCGTGCGGAGGCCGAGTTATTTATGTTAATTTTATGGGTTCCAGTAATCACTTAACCCCAGGAAGGCCGTGTGAGGCCTCTCAACTCACATCATTTCGGATCCTACCGATCCAATAACGATGCTTTTAGGTACCTCAAGCACCGGTCATGGTTCTTGTCACAGACACAGCCCACTAAGTTTCTTGCCGGATTTTCTCAGTGGGTCGCGTTTCCGGTCCGGTGGTAGATTTTGCGAAGCACTGCTTTTGCTAGGATTTGTGTTAGCAACGTAGTCAGGTTTGAGCCCCGTGAGCTCACCTGTTTGTTAAGGTTGCGCTGAATTGGCCTCCCAAGGCCATCAGCTTAGGTAGGAAAAAAAGCCTCTCAATCTAAAAAACGCAGGTTCGAGAAACTGTTTTTAGGTACCGAAATTTATATTATTAAAATCGAGACAGTCATTTTACATAACAGAGACTTCGGCCTCATGTCTCAAGATAAGTAAAAGATGAGCGACAGCGAGGCATTAGTGGACTCCAAAAACAAATTATTTTAATCATAGCCCACTAAAAGATGTATAAGCTCTAGAATATAAATTTACGACAACTGTACAGTCATATTGTGGGAAAAAGCAGTGGGTGGAACCGAAGTTTACATTTGTATATTGTTACTAGCTGACCCGGCAGACTTCGTAGTGCCTCAATCGATAAATAAAAGACCTAAACTTTTGTATAAAATAAACTTAAAACAAACAAAAGGAATCCGTCCGAGGGGGGACACATCAAAGGGAAACAAAATTGTTATTTTTATTTCATTCTGAGCATTTTCATATTTACCTTTATCTACCTTTTAAACCTTCTCTGGACTTCCACAAATAATTCAAGACCAAAATTAGCCAAATCGGTCCAGCCATTCTCGAGTTTTAGCGAGACTAACGAACAGCAATTCATTTTTATATATATAGATTATATTTTATAATTAGTTCACGAGCGACTTCCGCGACGTAAATAACATGGTGTAATAAAAATAAAACATGCAAAGTTTACAAATTTGCGTGATTGCTGGCAGTGTGGCATAATGATATGTATGTACGCAGTGAGTACGCCCATGGTACCTTGAACTTAGCTGTTTCTGTCGCCTCTTCGAGAAGGGACACAGTTAAGAAACTTTTCACGAAAAAGAGCCATGTTATCCTTACTAATGTGGCTCGTAGCACCAACTATTTTATTTTTTGCCAAGATGGGTAGACGAGCTCACGGATAACCTAGTTGAAGTGGTTATAGGAGTGTATAGACGTCTACAACGTAGATGCCGCGCCTTACCTTGAGATACGAGTTCTAAGGTTTCAGTTTTTACAATATAACGTCTTCCCTACCCTTCAAACCGAAATGCATTACTGCTTCACTGCAGGAATAGGCAGGGTAGTTTTACCGCTCCTACCACATCTTGTTGTTGAAAATGAACGTCGTTCACTATTTTCTATTTCTATCTTCTATTTTCGGTTATATAATCGTTAATCATCTTTGAAAGTGCAATCCGTTTACCGTAATGGTTGGCTTATTTTCGAAAAACTAAGAACCAGTGTTCAGATTAAAAATTGAGAGATTTTTCAATAAATCTTGCATCTTCGAGCCACAATTGCGACTATTCAAATTGAACGTCTTAATTATGGAAACAATATAAAACCAAAGGAATAAAAAAAATTTTTTTTTTGAGTAATCAGACTACACGAAAACGTCAAGTTATATCCACAGATATTCCTGACGTCGTCGACTGCTACTTCAGATTCGATATACCAAGAAGAAGTTACGCGCCAATTGGTCAACACTGTTTAGTTCATTCGGGTACATGGGAATCTCTGGTTTGCGTTTTACAAGATCTACCAAAATATTTAAATCTGAAAAAAGAAACATTTCCTTAACCGCTTGTGTACGAGCCTATAGAATTAAAAAGGTAGGTATGTTTATATAGAAATATTCCGACTCGCATCATATTTGCATAATACTACGATTGTAAGATGAAACGATATTTATTGAGGACTTCGAACAATAGGCTATACAATGTAAGCCTTGACCTCTGGATTTTGCTACGATATTTTGTAAGATTGTTTAACATTTTCCATTTAAGAGTTTTAGTGAACAATCTGGTATTGCATGGTATACCCATACACATAAGTATCACAAAGTATAGTCTTTTTCTATTATGTTCCAGATCTTTCTTTCATCGTCACAGCGGAGAAGTCTGGTTCCCGTATCCAGGACCAGATGAAGATTTAATCGAAATGTCCCAAAGATATGTATCGGACAAGTACGAACAGAAACCGATAAAATTTCGTAGTTTTTGTACTGTACCGAAATTTTATCATTTTTTAATAATACCCCTAATGTATATGTACTACTATTTAAGTCGTTTCGAATGGTTTCGAAAGATGTTGTGTAAGCACCCTAAGGTTTTCACGGCCGGTTATATGTCACGTCAGGGACCTTCCGAAGTATCAAGAATGAATACAAAATATACCCTAACGATGACTGGAAAGAGTTGGGATTCAAATGTAAAAAATTACGAACATGATCCTAAGAAATCTTTGACTGTGAAGGTATGATACTTAATCTTTAATTTTATTAAACAGTTATTGTCATAAATATTATTTTACATTAATTAGAAGCTCATTCTCGTTTTAAATTTATTCTATTTGCTATTGAATATATAAAATTATCAACTTAGTGTATGTACATAATTAAATTGTCCAGATTTTTTTTCACGCTCTATTTTTAGTATATTTATATTCAAATAATCCTAATTAAATTTTGTAATTGTTTTGTTTATTCTTAATAATTATAACGAGCTAAAATGTAAGCTGTTATGTTGTATTTAATTTTGTAACTGTGGCCTGTGGTAAACGAAAGCTAAAGGTGAGGGTTATTTATTGCATGGCATTGTATTTTAACGCATAGCGCATGCAATGAGAAATTGAGTACAACCGGCGTTCGACTCGGCATTTCTAGTGTTCTTCTCTGTTCTCTCTATATATACAATGGTGGATTTACTAAGGGCAGTGGGGGCAAATTATCAGGGCGGCAAAAATTTTGGAGTGAAAAAAAATTGAGTCTTATCAATATTGCTCAATAAAATTAATTAATTCTATTAATTAATAATTTTCTGTTTAATTAATAATTCAAGAAATTCAATTCATCCATTATTTGTTAGTTATAATTTTGGCACTTTTGGTAAAAATTAATAATCAAAATGATTTAATCAATATATTTTCTTGGAGATTTAAAATAATAATCGATTTTTCTATTTTCTGAAATAAAAATAAATTAAATAGGTATTTTTTATGTAATATAATTACGAGTCACCCTTAGTGCCAAATTTATAATTGTTAGAAAAACAAAATAAATATTTATTTATGTTTTTGGAATATATGTATGTATATATAATAATATGTACATATACATGTTATAAAGTTTCTGCAATAAATTAGTTATTTTAATTTTGGAAAATAAAATATATAAACTTTAAGTATAAGTAAAATTCCAGTACTAAGGCGGATTATTTTCCGATGCCCAGGAGCGGCATTAAGTTTAAATCCGGTCCTGTATATAGTAGTATATAAAAATATATGCCCTGTAGTATCAACCATAGTATCGTATCAACCGAAGTGCAATACCGATGTTCCATTCCCGCGGTACGGCGTATTATAAGTTCACACGGTTCGGTACCACCGTCATATTTATGATGTGAAGCGGTCATGCGTTCGTTTTAACATTCTCGATAGCGTAAAAGTTAACTCAAATTTGTATGGAGTTGGAACATTAGTCTACATTTCCCGCTAGGGGCGCTGTTCCAACTGCATACAAATTTGAATTATCTTTTACTTTTTAAGGTCCACAGATAATTAATAATGTAACCCCGCAGACCAAACTTTGATTTCCAAACGATCCTATATAGTGGATGTTCGATTTTAATCAAGCGCTACATAAAAAGTATGAATATACATTTATTACTATCGATGATGTAAATTTCTATAGAAGTCTACGTTGAGATGATTTTTGTGTCTAATTTGCTAATGTGCTTTAGGTTTCAGGGTCGGATCCCGGCTATTATACTACGGCTATGTGTTTGATTATTTCTGCCATGACGATCTTAAGAGAGAGTGATAAAATGCCGAAGTAAGTAAAGCAGGTCTCAAAGTGTTCAAAGAGTTAGGATGTATTTAAAATCTCTTGTTTTCGTCTAATGACCGAAAGACTATTTGCCTTCTATATAATTTGAAGTTACTATGTCCCTATTTCGATTTTAATGCACTTTCAGTTCAAACAGTTAGCTAATTATTATTAGAGAACTAAAATAATCGTTTTTGTTTTGTCTGTCTTTTTATACTATCTGGTTCTAGTTATTAGTGTTGTAGGAGATAATATTTGCCTAAAATAAGAGAATATTCTAGAATTTTGTAGCAAATAGAAGTAGAAAGCTCTTTTGCAGTTTGTATTAATTACATTTATCCGTGAATGAAACAATACTTAACTAAAAATGAATATTCTGCATATGTTTTTTTCCAGAGGCGGAGTACTTATGCCCGCAGCTGCATTTCAGAACACGAACCTTGTCGAAAATTTAATGAAGCATAAAATGGAATTTGAAGTCGTCACAAAGTAGGGTTTGCGAGGGGTGTATTAAAACAAAAATTGTGTTTCATAATTGGTATTTGATGGGTTTTAAACAGTTAAACTGTCGAATTATGGTTTTGGTATAAATTCATATAAAAAAAAACATTAAAATATATATTATTTTACTCAATAAAACAACGATTTGATTTATGTCTAACCCTAAATATTATGTACCATAAATAATATAGGTACAGCCTACAGCCATAGGTTTTATTTAAAGGCTTATTACATTTGGCTGAATTTAGTAGACTGAACTCAGAAGCATATTTAGAAGTTTCTGATTCTTCTTCTTCTTCTTCTTCTCTGTCGTTTCCTCATTGCTGAGGGTCGTGACTACCTTGGTCCAGTTTTTTCACTAGCTTTCTCCAATGCTGCCTGCATTCGGCCTGCTTAATGGCGCCCGGGACTACACTGATTACACTGTTCTAAATTCAGTTACTGAATCAATTGTCAGTTTAAACGCGACGAAGTAAGACGTGTCGTGTGCGTAAGAGGATGGCCCCAGTATTGACTAGACTAGACAACAACAATTTTTTTGTTTTTTGTTTCAATTTCTCAAAAAAAAAACCAAGAATATCGGTGAAGAAATATTTATTGCTGTGCCGAATGTTATCAAATATGAACATTATGAGTGATTTAGAACCAGCAGATTTGAAAAATTATCTATAAATGGATTCGATCTCGTTTGACCTAATATTAAACCTTATGACACCGTTTATTCAAAAGCAGGATACTATCCTACGATAGTCTATTATATAAATATTACATATCTAATCCTACGATAGTATAAGTCCAAAATAAAGATTGGTTGTAACATTAAGATTTAATAAATTTTATATGGTCACCACACTAGACGAGGACACCGCGACCAAAAAGTTTTCTCTTTCGAGACCTATTTCTCGGCATTAGACAGCACTCCAGTTGTAGGTACTTATTAACTCCATGTGCGAGCTAGTCCGAGTTACGCTGCAGTCTGTGGAGCTTGTCGGGCAAGTTGCAAATGCAAATGGCTATCGCGACCTTGCAACGCTGCAATGCAAATATGCAAAAATGCAGTTAAAACACCAGTTGACCGTGAGTAACACTAAAAGTACACACGTTTTTATATTTTGCAAATTTCCTGCAGTTAGTTAAACAGCAATATTTTGAGTTAAGAGATGGAAAAATTAGATTTACTTGTGTTAGGTGCTACTGGATTCACAGGAAAATCAACGGTAAATTTTTTAACAGAATTAACTAAGGAACCAGAATATCATAACGTGAAGTGGGGTATTGCCGGACGATCTGAAAAAAAACTTAACATTTTACTTAAAGAGCTTTCTGAGTTAAGTAAGTACATTTCATTGATTTACTTAGGTACATCAAGCGTATTTTTAAATCTTGAACCAACGACTCGCCGTAGAAATAATAATAACCACGTTTAGAGTATACTGGGTGCGCTTGTAACAGGATGCGGTTGAAATAATGTGAATGTTTCTCGAATTATGGACAAACAGCCAGAGGTTCAGGGGGGATAGGAATACTGAACAGTTCACGTATTCGAACGTGTCCTTAGTGACACAGCGTGATGTTAAGTTTTTTTTTCTCTATGGACGTATGCTTTAGTTTTTTATGTCAGCTTCGGGCAAACGTGTAGGTCAGCTCACGGGCTTAGCTTGAGATCGAATCACGACCGACTGAGATGATCCGGCGATCCGATCTGAATGTCCGTTTGCTTGTACTAGTTTTTTAATTACTCGATCGTGTAAAAGTTAACTCAAAGGGGAATGCCCATTTTAGGCCCAAAGCGGACAATAGATTATAGAAAAAATACTTAGTGCATTAATTTTGTCATAAATAAATATGCATTTACTTTCTTGCAAATAAGCGCCACTACAGTTTACAATAAGTAGTTTAAAAAAAGTAACTCTATTGAAAAACAAGGATTTTTATTTTTGCGGGAAAAATATTGCCAGCTTCAAATCCTTTTACGTATGAAGTAAATATTTTGAGTATATAAATAAAACATATAAATAAATCATTTTAAGTATTATCATTAATCAAACGATTTTAATGGATTTTATGCACATAAAATAACATCGAAGACATACCCATTGGACTTTAACTTGTAACTATACTTGAGACCTTAGAACTTATATCTCAAGGTGGGTGGCGCATTTACGTTGTAGATGTATGTGGGCTCGAGTAACCACTTAGCAACACCAGGGTGGCTGTGAGCTCGTCCACCCACCCATCTAAGCAATAAAAAAAGTTTACTAGTATTGTTATTTAAATATGTACAACTAAAACAAAAACATAAAAAATAATGTGTACTCGTAAAAGAAAGATTAAGATATAAATCAATTATCGGTTATTTAAAAAAATAATCGATATATGAATTTCATGTAATTATTTTTCTTTATACTGACAACACTGAATTTAATCTGACTGACTGACACTTCGCTTGCTGCTTGTGGTGTTGTGCTTGCGTACAAAATGGATGTGTTTTGATTTTTCTTCGATTTATTTTACTTTTATCAATAACGTTCATACTACGACTAAAAAACATTGTGTGAATTGTGGTTTTACCCTGACCGAGATTTAAAACCGTGTATAATATGCTCTCCTTTGCTATTTTTAGATGATACTAATTCTGTATGAAAATGAAGAAAATATAGATATTTAAAGAATTAAGTGTGTTTTTTATACCCTATTGAATAAAAATACATTAGGAACATCTTAAACATTAAGAAAAGAAAAGTTCTTGAAGTATGTCACAATCCGACACTTATTTATATAGAAAATTAACCTCAAAACGAGTTTTTATTTTTATTATATTTTTTATAATAGTGGCGTCAATTTCAATATATTTTTTAGATATCTAATACATTTAAGAATTTGAATCAGTACATTTTTATAGTAATATTTGATGTCCACCTTGGGCCTAGCACACTGGAGAGTGGGCATTCCCCTTTGTATGGAGTAGGAACAGCGCCCCTAGCGGTAAACTGTTCCAACGCCGTACAAATTATCCAAATAAAGCTCACTTCATGATGTTTTTTGAGTACAAAAGGAAGTTGAAGTACTGATGACTCAGTTGTTCAACTCCCTAACGCTGTTTTGTTGACTGATTTTAGGGAGTTATAACTCGTTTGTTAAGGTTAAAGAATAAGTATCTAATTTACAGAAATCAGAACGTCCAGCATAGTCGTCATAAAATGTGACATCAACAATCAAACTGAATTAAGGAACGCCACAGGTAGAACGAAAATTTTGATAAATTGCACTGGTCCTCATAGTATATTGGGTGAAGCTGTCATTAAGAGCTGCATCGAGACAAGGACTCACTACGTTGATATATCAGCCGAAATACCAGTATGTTGAATTACTTCTTGTAATACATAAAAATGTGTCGAAGTGAAATTTATAAAAAATAAGAATAATTTCAAGATTTGCGAGGGTCAACCACTCCGCAGTACAATGGAGCAGCCTCACCCTGGGAACTGCCTGCACGATCACGGTATCCCTACGCCAGGTAGGTATGATTAAGCAAGAGAAATATGAGAACGTCTATCAATTGTGTAACATCTCGTTACCGCGATTCAGGAATTGTTGAATTTACGTGCAGCGACATCTGTTGATAACAAACTAAATAGAAATAAAAGTATCTCAGGGCGTTCCGAGAGCCACGGACGTGCCAGCGTGCACGGACGTCAAAAATACACTGAATCACTGACTGAACTAGTCAGTAGTCGGGGACGCGAGACCGTGTGGAGCGCTTCGTGATTTGTCGGCGCCGTTCGGAACCGCGTCGGCAAGTCAAGCGCGGCACACTTATTTTTTCGTTTCGTTTCATTTCGTTTCATCGAGTTTGAAATCACAACGATTCTAAAGAAGTTTCACTTCAAAAAAATAATACAGGAAAGCAGTTAAAGATTTCTTACCATGTACATACATGCAGACATCAAAATAAACTGGTAATACATTTTTACTGGTGGTAGGACCTCTTGTGAGCCCGCGCGGGTAGGTACCACCACCCTGCCTATTTCTGCCGTGAAGCAAATGCGTTTCGGTTTGAAGGGTGGGGCAGCTGTTGTAACTATACTGAGACCTTAGAACTTATATCTCAAGGTGGGTGGCGCATTTACGCCGTAGATGTCTATGGGCTCCAGTAACTACTTAACACCGGGTGGGCTGTGAGCTCGTCCACCCATCTAGCAATAAAAAAATAATCTAATATGTAAATTTGGAAAGAAACATATCAAATACAGTACCTTACTTTAACAAAGCTTTAGATAACATGTAAATAAAAGTGTAAATACATGTAAACAATTACTTACAGCAAATCTTTAACGCATTTCGTAATAATCACAATGCTGCTGAAGAGGGGAATGTGCTAATTGTACCATCCTGTGGTCTGGCCTCTATACCTTCTGCAGCAGGACTCATGTTCTTACAAAATCAATTCAAAGGTATATTTCATTGAATTATTATACCTGCTTGTTAAGGTTGCGCTGAAATGGCCTCTCAAGGCCATCAGCATAGGTAGGAAAAAAGCCTCTCAATCTAAAAAAAACGCAGGTTCGAGAATCTGTGTTTTTTAGGTACCGAAATTTATATCATTAAAATCAAGACAGTCATTTTACAATGTAACAAAGACTTCCTTCTCGTGGCTCAGCCTCATGTCTCAAGATAAGTAAAAGATGAGCGACAGCGAGGCATTAATTGACTCCAAAAACAAATTATTTTAATCATATCCCACTAAAAGATGTATAAACTCTAGACTATAAATTTACGACACCTGTACAATCATATTCTGGGAAAAAGCAGTTGGTGGAACCGAAGTCCACATTTGTATATTGTTATTATCTTTATCTATATATATAAAAATGAATTGCTGTTCGTTAGTCTCGATAAAACTCGAGAACGGCTGGACCGATTTGGCTAATTTTGGTCTTGAATTATTCGTGAAAGTCCAGGGAAGGTTTAAAAGGTAGATAAATATGAAAATGGTCGGAATTGAATAAAAATAAATTTTTTTTTCCTTTGATGTGTCCCCCGTCGGACGGATTCTTTTTGATTCATAGATTGAGGCACTACGAAGTCTGCCGGGTCAGCTAATCTATATATATAAAAATGAATTCCTGTTCGTTAGTCTCGCTAAAATTCGAGAACGGCTGGATCGATTTGGATAATTTTGGTCATGAATTATTTGTGGAAGTCCAGAGAAGGTTTAAAAGGTAGATAAATATGAAAATGCTCGGAATTAAATAAAAAATATATTTTGTTTTCCCTTTGATGTGTCCCCCGTCGGACGGCTTCCTTTTGTTTGTTTTAAGTTTATTTTACGCAAAAGTTTATGTCTTTTATTTATCGATTGAGGCACTACGAAGTCTGCCGGGTCAGCTAGTATTTCAAAATTAGTTAACGAGCGACTTCGACGGTGTAAATAACACGGTGTAAATAACACGGTGTAATAAAGATAAAACATGAAAATTTACAAATTTGCGTGATTCTGATTCTGTCGCCTCTTCGAGAAGGCACATAGTTAAGAAACTTTTCACACCTTTTATTTATTTTATATCAACTTTTTATTTTTACCGTGAAGCAGTAATGCGTTTCGGTTTGGAGGGTGGGGCAGTCGTTGTAACTAGATGGGTAGACGAGCACACGGATAGCCTAGTTGAAGTGGTTACCGGAGTCTACAACGTAGATGCCGCGGCTTACCTTGAGATTTGAGTTCTAAGATTTCAGTTTTTACAGTACAACGGCTTCCCTACCCTTCAAATCGAAATGCATTACTGCTTCACGGCAGAAGCAGGCAGGGTAGTTTTACCGGTTCTACCACATCTTGTTGTTGAAAATGAACGTCGTTCACATCAATATCTTCTATTTTCGGGTATATAATCGTTAATCATCTTTGAAAGTGCAATCCCTTTACCGTAATGGTTGGCTTATTTTCGAAAAACTAAGCAGTGGCCAGATTAAAATTTGAGAGATTTTTCAAAATTAAATCTTGCATTTTTCGAGTCACAAATGCGACTATTCAAATTGAACGTCTTATGGAAACACTATAATACCAAAGGAAACAAAAAAATTTTTTTTTTAGTAATCAGACTACACGAAAACCTCAAGTTATATCCACAGATATTCCTGACGTCGTCGACTGCTACTTCAGATTCGATATACCAAGAAGAAGTTACGCGCCTATTGGTCAACATTGTTTAGTTCATTCGGGTACATGGGAATCTCTGGTTTTCGTTTTACAAGATCTACCAAAATATTTAAATCTGAAAAAAGAAACATTTCCTGAACCGCTTGTGTACGAGCCTATAGAATTAAAAAGGTAGGTATGTTTATATAGAAATATTCCGACTCGCATCATATTTGCATAATACTACGATTGTAAGATGAAACGATATTTATTGAGGACTTCGAACAATAGGCTATACAATGTAAGCCTTGACCTCTGGATTTTGCTACGATATTTTGTAAGATTGTTTAACATTTTCCATTTAAGAGTTTTAGTGAACAATCTGGTATTGCATGGTATACCCATACACATAAGTATCACAAAGTATAGTCTTTTTCTATTATGTTCCAGATCTTTCTTTCATCGTCACAGCGGAGAAGTCTGGTTCCCGTATCCAGGGCCAGACGAAGATTTAATCGAAATGTCCCAAAGATATGTATCGGACAAGTACGAACAGAAACCGATAAGATTTCGTAGTTTTTGTACTGTACCGAAATTTTATCATTTTTTAATAATACCCCCAATGTATATGTACTACTATTTATGTCGTTTCGAATGGTTTCGAAAGATGTTGTGTAAGCACCCTAAGGTTTTCACGGCCGGTTATATGTCACGTCAGGGACCTTCCGAAGTATCAAGAATGAACACAAAATATACCCTAACGATGACTGGAAAGAGTTGGGATTCAAATGTAAAAAATTACGAACATGATCCTAAGAAATCTTTGACTGTGAAGGTATGTTAATCTTTAATTTTATTAAACAGTTACCGTCATAAAAATTATTTTACATTAATTAGAAGCCCTTCTCGTTTTAAATTTATTCTATTTGCTATTGAATATATAAAATTATCAACTTAATGTATGTACATAATTAAATTGTCCAGATTTTTTTTCACGCTCTATTTTTAGTATATTTATATTCAAATAATCCTAATTAAATTTTGTAATTGTTTTGTTTATTCTTAATAATTATAACGAGCTAAAATGTAAGCTGTTATGTTGTATTTAATTTTGTAACTGTGGTAAACGAAAGCTAAAGGTGAGGGTTATTTATTGCATGGCATTGTATTTTAACGCATAGTGCATGCAATGAGAAATTGAGTACAACCGGCGTTCGACTCGGCATTTCTAGTGTTCTTCTCTGTTCTCTCTATACATATATACAATGGTGGATTTACTAAGGGCAGTGGGGGCAAATTATCAGGGCGGCAAAATTTTAAAAGTGAAAAAAAAAATTTATTCTTATCAATATTGCTCAATAAAATTAATTAATTCTAAAAATTAATAATTTTCTGTTTAATTAATAATTCAAGAAATTCAATTCATCCATTATTTGTTAATTATAATTTTGGCACTTTTGGTAAAAGTTAATAATCAAAATGATTTAATCAATATATTTCCTTGGAGATTTAAAATAATAATCTATTTTTCTAATCTGGAATTAAAGAAATTTAATTAGTCTTTATTTTATGTAATATAATGATGAGTCCCCCATAGTGCCAAAGGACAGTGCCCAAAAGTGGGCCAACTTTATGTTAAACCTATTTCTACTTGAAAAACTATGCCTTATTTTTTCACGTTGTTTAGTTTATGTATCAACATTTCCTTCAACCTGGCATTGTTTTCCAAAAAAATAAATTATTTAATTGATAACATCCCAAAACTATCCATGTCATAGTTTTTAAATTCACCAATAGGCAAAGGGCTTCTTAGCCCATACAGCCTTATAGCAAACCTATATGCTGTCAAACGAAAGAGTTGTTTGTGACTTGAACAACAAATTAAAAAAAATTAGCTAATGCTTATAATTCACAGGTTTCTTTGTTTATTTTTGTTTAATTCAATATTTATTGTAATAATAATTATTACTTAAAACTATGAATTATTTAATATTTTTAGATATTAATGATTCCATTAGCAAAAATATCAATGGCCTACCATTACTCTATTCTTATTATATATGATCAGAGAGTTTTGGCAGCAACCCGAGTGAAGCGTCACTTGAATTTTTATTTTAATGTTTTTTTAATAGTTTATTGTGTAATTTGTATTTGTAATATTGTGTATAAAAGGTCTGCGTAAGCTCATGCTCAGTCAATGTGGTATTCGTCGAGTTGACGTCAAAACTCCCAAAAAGCAATAAAAAGAGATACACCGGCTTTTTATTGACATAAAAAATATATGACTTCGACAGACTAGGCTGTATATATAGGCTACGCTCTTTGCCTGCTTATTGGTGAATTTAAAAACAACAACAATATCGTTGCCGGCTTCCGGATTTTCATTTCATTTTATTATTATTATGAGGATATAATAATAATAAAATGTACGTAAGGGCTTATTTCTAGCAACATTAACCACAATTAACTTATTTAATACTCTAAATAATTATGAGAGCGATTATTGATTTCGAAGAAAACAATTAACAACTTAATTTTAGCTGCAGAAAAAACAGATTTCTCTTAAGCCTGGGCGAGAATATAAAAATCGTTTTCTGAATATGAAACGAAATTTCTTTGTTTTTTTTTTTTTTATTGCTTAGATGGGTGGACGAGCTCACAGCCCACCTGATGTTAAGTGGTTACTGGAGCCCATAGACATCTACAACGTAAATGTGCCACCCACCTTGAGATATAAGTTGTAAGGTCTCAGTATAGTTACAACGGCTGCCCCACCCTTCAAACGGAAACGCATTACTGCTTCACGGCAGAAATAGGCAGGGCGGTGGTACCTACCCGCGCGGACTCACAACAGGTCCTACCACCAGTAATTACGCAAATTATAATTTTGCGGGTTTCACTTTTATTACACGATGTTATTCCTTCACCGTGGAAGTCAATCGTGAACATTTGTTGAGTACGTATTTCATTAGAAAAATTGGTACCCGCCTGCGGGATTCGAACACCGGTGCATCGCTTCAACACTATTGCACCGGACGTCTTATCTTTTAGGCCACGACGACTTCAATCAAATTAATTCTATCAAATTAAGTTAAAACCATCATGACAGGACAACTTTTTTTAGGGGCCCAAACGCCCATAGAAAATGGGCATTGTCCTTTATAATTGTTAGAAATCCAAAACAAATATTTATTTATGTTTTTGGAATATAGGTAATATGTATATACATATATCTGTATATGTACATATACATCTAATAAAGTTTCTGCAATAAATTAGGTATTTTAATTTTGGAAAATAAAATATATAAACTTTAAGTATAAGTACTTCAGGGCATATATAAAAATATATTATGCCCTGTAGTATCAACCATAGTATCGTATCAACTGAAGCGACAATACCGATGTTCCAATCCCGCGGTACGGCGTATTATAAGTCCACACGGTTAGGTAACACCGTCATTTTTATGATGTGAAGCGGTCATACGTTCCTCTTTGAAGAACAGTGTGCTTCACCACTTCGAGCATCCCACTCCGTAGTAGGCGCGCAAACATCTCCGCTGTTAGCCCCATAACTCTCTTTGGCCAGCCCATACCGTGGGCCTCGAAGGTCAAATATCTAGGCGTCACCCTCGACAGAGGGATGACATTCCGTCCCCATATAAAAACGGTACGCGACCGCGCCGCGTTTATACTAGGACGACTCTACCCAATGCTTTGTAGTCGAAGCAAACTGTCCCTCCGCAATAAGGTAACTCTCTACAAAACTTGTATACGCCCCGTCATGACGTATGCAAGCGTAGTGTTTGCTCACGTAGCCCGCACCCACTTGAAATCCCTTCAGGTTATTCAATCCAGATTCTGCAGGATAGCCGTCGGAGCGCCATGGTTCCTTAGGAACGTGGATCTCCACGATGACCTGGAGTTCGACTCATTTAGTAAGTATCTACAGTCGGCATCACTGCGCCACTTTGAGAAGGCGGCACGACATGAGAACCCTCTCATCGTAGCCGCTGGAAATTACATACCCGACCCAGTAGACCGAATGGTAAACCGTCAACGTCGCCCAAAGCACGTCATTACGGATCCTCCTGATCCATTAACGGTGCTTTTAGGCACCACAAGCACCGGTCACCGTCCTCGTCGAACCCGTCGCTTGCGACGAAGGGCTCGACGAGCGAACTAACCCATAGACACAGCCCACTGAGTTTCTCGCCGGATCTTCTCAGTGGGTCGCGTTTCCGATCCGATGGTAGATTCTGCGAAGCACTGCTCTTGCTAGGGTCAGTGTTAGCAACTCTCCGGTTGAGCCCCGCGAGCTCACCTACAAACGTTAGGGCGAAGCTGAAATAGCCTCTCAAGGCTATCAGCATAGGTAGGAAAAAAAAAAGTGTGCTTAGTGCGAGTTTTTTAACGTTCTCAATAGCGTAAAAGTTAACTTAATTTTGTATGGAGTTGGAACATTAGCCAAGGTTTCCCGCCAGGGGCGCTGTTCCAACTCCATAAAAAATTGAGTTATCTTGTACTTTTTAAGGTCGACAGATAATTAATAATGTAACCCCGCAGACCAAACTTTGAGTTCCAAACGATCTTATATAGTGGATGTTCGACTTTAATCAAGCGCTACATAAAAAGTATGAACATATATTTATTACTATCGATGATGTAAATTTCTTTCTACGTTGAGATGATTTTTGTGTCTAATTTGCTAATGTGCTTTAGGTTTCAGGAACGGATCCCGGCTATTATACTACGGCTATGTGTTTGATTATTTCTGCCATGACGATCCTAAGAGAGAGTGATAAAATGCCGAAGTAAGTAAAGCAGGTCTCAAAGTGTTCAAAGAGTTAGGATGTATTTAAAATCCCTTATTTTCGCCCAATGACCGAAAGACTATTTGCCTTCTATATAATTTGAAGTTACTATGTCCCTATTTCGATTTTAATGCACTTTCAGTTCAAACAGTTAGCTAATTATTATTAGAGAACTAAAATAATCGTTTTTGTTTTGTCTGTCTTTTTATACTATCTGGTTCTAGTTATTAGTGTTGTAGGAGATAATATTTGCCTAAAATAAGAGAACATTCTAGAATTTTGTAGCAAATAGAAGTAGAAAGCTCTTTTGCATTTTGTGTTACATTTATCCGAGAATGAAACAATACTTATTATAACTAAAAATGAATATTCTGCATGTTTTTTTCCAGAGGCGGAGTACTTATGCCCGCAGCTGCATTTCAGAACACGAACCTTGTCGAAAATTTAATGAAGCATAAAATGGAATTTGAAGTCGTCACAAAGTAGGGTTTGTGAGGGGTGTATTAACACAAAAATTGTATTTCATAATTGGTATTTGATGGGTTTTAAACAGTGAAACTGTCTAATTATGGTTTTGGTGTAAATTAATATTAAAAAAACATTAAAATATATATTATTTTACTCAATAAAACAAAGATTTCATTTATTTAACCTTAAATATTATGTACCATGAATAATATACAGCGTACAGCCATAGGTTTTATCTAGCGGAATAATAAAGTGATCTCAACCATTTCTTCAATATTTTAAATTATCGTTATACAACAAACATTTAGGTACGTTATTGATGTCCATGGGCTCTGGTAGTCACTCAACACCTGGTGGACCGTGAGCTCGTCCAACGATCTAAGGATTAAAAAAAAACTATTAATAGGTAATAAACAACGAATAGGTATTTTATCAACAAAAATGATATATCTATCTATATTTAATTCTTAGGTACATATGGGAATTACCGTTTTCGGTACTTAACTACCTTTATTATTTCAATATAATATTCAAATTAGAACGCAAGAGTGTTTCACGGCGTTAATATTATTATGTAAGACAGCGAGAGATTTTTTTAGGCCATCGCATTTGGAATCTGATGAGACAAGAAACTGCCCCCAATATTTTACTGTAATCTCTAACAAAGGTACACGTCATTACGGATCCTCCCGATCCCTTAATGATACTTTTAGGTAAGTACTTCAAGTAATGGTTACCGTCCTCGTCGAACCCGTCGCTTGCGACGAAGGGCTCGATGTGTAAGTTAACCCATAGACACGGCCCACTGATTTTCTCGCCGAATCTTATCCGTGGAACGCGTTTCCGATCCGGTGGTAGATTCTGCGAAGCCCTGCTCTTGCTAGGGCCAGTGTTAGCAATACTCCCGGTTTGAGCCACGTGAGCTCACCTACTCGCCCGGTTACGCTGACATAGCCTCTCAAGGCTATCAGCATAGGTAGGAAAAATAAAATAAAAGTCAGGCCTCCCGTCTCGAGTTCTCAGCGGTAAGAAGCTCTTACCTTTAGGCAGGAGCTTCTACATATCAGTTTCTTCCATTTGACTTTACTATAACAAAAAATGATTGGCGATCACTCGAGTGGATCGCTTGCGTGCTAATTTTCATGGGAATTGCTATTTGAAAATTATATAACTATTTAAAACTATTCGATTGAACTATTTAAAATTAACAAATATCGAAAATGTAAATATTCTTCAACAAATATAAGTACTTATTCCAAAGCTAGTTTTAAAAAAGTACAGAGATTATGTACTCGTTTAATTTATTTAGTACACTGTAAAACATAAACAACAGTACAGGTGAATCGTGAATATAACTAGATTCTTGTTCAGAATCCGTGTCTGGGAAGCACATTGTTACGAAATAAAGATAGCTAAAAGCTAAAATGTAACGTATTTTAGCTTAATTTTTTAAGGGATATTATGACCTGGTAACTAAGATCAAGTCATGTCTTATAATTTATATTCTGATTTTTATGAAAAATGATAATATGGAGTTAAATGAAATGAATGTGATTAATTTGAGACATTAATCAACTGGAATGAAATGAGATGATATGGGATGAGATATAATCTCAGTAAAATGGTGATTTTTTCAGTAGACTTTTTGGAGGATCCGAGAAGTTATGTCCAGCGGCTTTATTTCATTTTCCCACGTTTGTGCACTTTCACAGATATTAAACAGTTAATAAACGACCGTTATTAGACATTTAAACTGAAGAAACACTAAATAGACAAATTAAAACAAATCACACAACTTCACTCCTCGCGTTCCCGCCAAAAGGTCCCATTCTAGCTTAAGAGTAATTATCACAGATTATTAATTCGTAGGTATATAATTATTTATGGAGGGTAGAGATAAGAAGAACCATCTATGTGTGTGCAAAAGTGTCCGTTAAAATCTGCTAAATAAGGGTGGCGCTACTGTAGCAACCGGATACATTTAAAAAAAGGCGCTGAAAGTTATTAGATTAAGATAGAGAAATAAAATATAGACTTAGTTCTTTGTTTAGTGTCTACCCCACGATCAGCAAGCGAAGTAAATTATCCCTTCATAACAAGGTGACACTACAAAACTTGCATATGCTCCGACATGAATTAAGCAAGTGCAGTATTCGGTCACGCGGCTCGCATGCACATAAACTCTTTCCAGGTCATCCAATCCCGTTTCGGCAGGATAGCTGTCGGGGCACTGTGGTATGTGAGGAATGTCGACCTTCACGACGATCAAAATTGAGAACCTACGTAAGTACCTTAAGATAGCGCAGAACGTTACTTCGACAAAGCAGAGCATCACGATAACCCTCTTAACGTGGCCGCTATTAATTACATATCCGACCCAGGAGACGGGGCAACGCAAAGCCGCCGTCGTCTGAAACATATAATGTCAGATCCCTCGGACTCACTCTCGGTGCTTATAAGCTCTTCAAGCACAGGTCGCCGTCCTCGTCGAACTCGTCGACTACGACGAAGGGTTCGACTAGCGAATTAACCCACAGACAGCTGGCTACAAACTTTCTCGCTGGATCTTGTCAGTTAATCATTATAGTTATAGAGGTCTGTGCTTGGACCACAGATAAATTATAATGTGCTGTATTTGTATCTAAATTTGACATTCTTGTACGTGACAGACAACGAATTTTATTGAATTTTATTGAATTAGTAGGTACATAAATTCATATTTGCCTTGTTTTCTTATAATAATAGCAGCGAATAATTGCGTCAAAGATACAGCTGAGCAATTTTTTGCACCATAATTGTGGTAAGTAATGCCTTTTGCACTCCATAATGGGACAGGAAAAACATATCAAGCAGAGTAGTTTCTATGGTCATGATATCACGATTAATAGCCATCAAATTAGTCACCATTCATATAAAAAACAACAAAATTGGTTTAGCCAAAAATAAATAATGTAAAATTAGCTACATCGAAGTATAACGCTTTTTGGTATCTAAAGATTTCAACACTTTTACAGTAAGTACCAATTTTCGTATGATTCAATGCATAGCATAGTATAGTATAATTCTGTGGTATGATACTCAGAAACATTAATAACAGACTAGTAAACTAGTAAAATAAACTCGATTCTATTTTAATCCAAAACATTTACTGTATTGAGGACTCCACAATAGCTTACTAGTAAATCCCATTTACCCTTACTGTATTTACTACAAGATAAATACACATTGGTCTGTTAAAACAACTTAAATTATCTATATGTTATTGGTGCTATTCCAGAACCTTCCCTGAAGTGTAAACGACAACCATATAGAATTGCAAATAAATAAATAAATGTATGTTACACACAAACCCAGATTGCTTCTGAACTCCAGGTTATTGACCTTATAAATAACTAAAATGATCTTATAATTATAAAATATAAAAAAATTTAATGGAAAATAAAGGGTTGCATCTATTTAATTCCATTCAAGAAATGCAACAATTTTCTATAATTTTAGTTCATTACCGTTGTGCAAGTTAATAATATTTGTTTTTAAATAAATATATTTGGTTGTAATTTAAAGTGTTTATATTGTTATACACAGGGAGAACCGTGAAGAACAGAAATTCCAATATCTGTACAGAACAGACTAACCTTAAAATTTTATATATTTGTAGATTTCAATGTTTATCTATATAAAAAATGTTTGTTACTTAAATGGGAATAAACTTGCATCCCGTCTTAGTGGTTCCCTGAGCTCATGTACTCTTGCGACATCAGATTAGTGTTTCTTAAAGTTATTGTAAGTTCCAGTTTCAAAGACTCCTGACCTACATATATATTGACAACTTAAACCAAAGGTCTGAGTGGGGATATTATTTTTTGATATTATTAGTTGTCATTATTTGTCTGAGTGGATGTTTTTTCTTAAAAGGAATATTAAATGCAAAGAAAAGTCTCTAGATTTTTGGTCGGTCCATATTAACAAAAAAAAAAAAACCAAAATTGTGTAATTTTAAAATAGTTTATTTTTCTAGGTGAATTTAAAAAACAATGACATCATCAAATACCTTACAAAAAGCTATTGATCTTGTCACTAAGGCTACTGAAGAGGACAAGAACAAGAACTATGAAGAAGCATTACGTTTATATGAGCACGGTGTAGAGTATTTTCTTCATGCAGTAAAATATGAGGCCCAAGGTGAAAGGGCAAAAGAAAGCATTCGTGCAAAATGCCTTCAATATCTTGATAGAGCTGAAAAATTAAAGGAATATCTCAAAAAAGATCAAAAGAAAAAACCAGTAAAGGATGGGGAATCCAAAAGTGATGATAAGAAGAGTGATAGTGACAGTGATTCTGATGATCCAGAAAAGAAAAAACTACAAGGGAAACTTGAAGGAGCTATTGTGGTAGAGAAACCTCATGTGAAGTGGAGTGATGTAGCTGGTCTAGAAGCCGCTAAGGAAGCATTGAAAGAGGCTGTAATTCTACCAATAAAATTTCCACATTTGTTTACTGGCAAGAGAATACCATGGAAGGGCATCTTATTATTTGGACCCCCTGGTACTGGTAAGTCATACTTGGCAAAGGCTGTGGCTACTGAAGCAAACAATTCAACATTCTTCTCTGTTTCATCATCTGATCTGGTTTCTAAATGGCTGGGTGAGTCGGAGAAGTTGGTAAAGAACTTATTTGACCTTGCTCGACAACATAAACCGAGCATCATCTTTATTGATGAAATAGATTCACTTTGCTCTTCCCGTTCAGACAACGAATCTGAATCGGCTCGTAGGATCAAGACAGAATTCCTTGTTCAAATGCAAGGTGTTGGTAATGATATGGATGGCATTTTAGTTCTTGGTGCCACAAATATACCATGGGTCCTTGATTCTGCTATTCGAAGGCGTTTTGAGAAGCGTATTTACATTGCTCTGCCAGAAGAACATGCCCGTCTTGATATGTTTAAGTTGCATTTAGGCAACACAAGACATCAACTGTCTGAACAAGATATGAAATTATTAGCGGCTAAAAGTGAGGGATATTCCGGTGCGGATATCAGCATTGTTGTCCGTGATGCACTAATGCAACCTGTACGTAAAGTACAATCTGCCACACACTTTAAAAAAATATCTGGTCCGAGCCCAACTGATCCTAATGTTATTGTCAATGACCTTCTGACGCCATGTTCGCCTGGTGACCCAGGAGCTATAGAAATGACCTGGATCGATGTGCCTAGTGACAAACTTGGCGAGCCGCCAGTTACAATGTCAGACATGTTGAGATCTTTAGCTGTTTCGAAGCCTACTGTAAATGATGATGATATGGTAAAATTGAGGAAATTCATGGAAGACTTTGGTCAGGAAGGATAAGCTTAAATTTGTTTTAATGACAAATTACGTCTAAATAATTATAATTACACAAAATATGAATATGTTAAGAAGTTGAAAGCACAGTGCCTAATATTTTGATTGCTTCCGTTTTGTCATTGTCAAAAAAAAAAAACGAAAGAAAGAAACAATTGAAATTCCACGATTTTATTATTATTTGTAAGTATTGCTATAAATACTGGTTTTTTATTTTTAATATTGATTATTACTAACACTAAAAGCACATACTCTTTCTGAAAATAGTAAAATAAAATTTTGGCATTATCAATGTTGTAAATGTAAAAGTTTAAAAAACTTCATATAATCGTGAGTTGCTTGTCAATATTGAATTGTAGGTATTTATATATTTGTAAGTATGTAATGAAGACCTGTAATCTCTAGCTTCGTCCGCTAACTTTTTGTTGCTAAAGTAATGCCTACTACACAATATAGAACGAATTTTTGAAGTTTGATCTTTGTGGATTTTATTTTTGTGACATGACAGGGTTATCAAATTTGCGAAGTTCAAGAAATGCTCACGAATATTGTAAATAAAAAATTAAATTGTTTTCTTTTATCAAGAATGATTGTGTTTAGAAGCCCTGCTGCCATGTACACATAATTACAATAAATTATTTACTCAGTACTAATTTTCGTATGTTATATTTTTATAATATATCCAGGGATGTTTATCTTATTTCAGTGGAATAATTTACTATCCCGTATAATTTTGTTGTAACCTAAAATGTATAAAAAATGTAAGTAAATTTTAAAATAAACAACAATAGACAAGGTCTTATTTAGGTTTTTATTTTAAAATATTTATGTTCGCTAATGAGCAGTCTGCTTAAATGTAACAGTGGGCTTTGTCTGTCTGTGGGTTAATTCTCATCGAACCCTTCACAAGCGACAGGTTCGACGAGAACGGTGACCGGTGCTTGAGGTACCTAAAAGCACCGTTAGTGGATCGCACCGTGGTGTTAAGAGTGCTGCAAACGTGTGCCTATTTTTCTAAAGGAAAGGTGTTCACGAATGATTGCCTCTATCCGATCATTTGCTAGCGAAGTAAATTATCCCTTCGTAATAAGGTGACACTACAAAACTTGCATGCGCCCGGTCATGACCTATGCAAGTGTAGTGTTCGCTCACGCGGCCCGCACTAATTTGAAACCCCTTCAAGTCATTTAATCCCGTTTTTACATGATACCCGTCGGAGCACCGTGGTTCATGAGGAACGTGGATCTCCATGATGACCTGGAGCTTGACTCCATCAATAAGTATATCCAGTCGGCGTCAGTACGCCACTTTGAGAAGGCGGAGGCACGACAGGAAAACCTTGTCGTTGCCGCCGGAAATTACATACCCGATCCTGCGGACTGAATGGTAAACAGTCGACGTCTCCCTAAACACGTCATTTCGGATCTTCGCGATCCATTAACGGTGCTTTTAGGTACCCCAAGCGTATAAAAAATATCAACTTAATTAAGGTTAGGTAACAACATTATTTTTCACGCTCACACGAAAAAACGCGATGGAAAATTTATGATAAATAAGTTTTCAACTGCACTTTTAACAATACGAAATAACGTCCACGGTACTGCCATCTAGGGGCCAAGGGTTTTTCAAAATTACACTATATTTATACCATTTTCAACTTTACTCTGAGGTATAAGTGTAAAGGAACTTAAATTGAGTATTTAGCAAAAATGCGTGTTCTAAACCCACGTACTCGGATTAAAAGAGTAGGAAAAGCCTGTGATCATGTTTAATTTAGAATTTGTCTATAGCTGAGGGCAGTGGTATTCTCGTGACGTTTAGGGTCTGGTAATTGAAAGTAATAATGAAACAACAATTCTTATGAAACGTGTTTATTTACAATAATAGAGTATCACAAATATTTTGTACTAATTGAATAAAAAGTTTGAACAAGTAGTAATGTTGACAGATTGCAAAGTTTGTGCTGGGTCCCGCAATTTATTTCTGAAATGGAATTTTTTAGATTAAAATTCATAATAGTAACCTGACCACCGCTTAATGTTGGTAGCTAATAAAATTATTTGGATGACTCTCTTTGACAGCTATATATTTATGTTGACAATCCAAAGTGAGCGCTCTGCATAAAACACTAAAATAAAATATTTGATAACTATTATCAAATGTGAGATTTCACTAACAACAGTTGATTTATTAATCTGTTAATCTTCCGATACAATGTACCCATCAAGTAAATCATAACCTGAATGAAAATAAAAGTGAAATTATTTATTTTATAACTTTCTTCATAATTTACATAGAAATTTAAACTTGTTTTGATTTGTTTTATACCTCTACCCTGGCAATTTGTATTTTTTTATTTTTAACAGGTATTTAAAAAGGATTCCGTTTTTTTATGCTTGGATGACCGAGCTCACGCTCCACCTGGTGTTAAGTGCTTACTGGAGCCCATGGACATCAACAAAGTAAATGCCGCCATCATCGTGAGATATAAGTTCTAAGTTTCCGTTTTTACAGTACAACAACTGCGGTACTCTATACGTCAAAACGCATCAGTGCTTCACGGCAGAAACGGGATGGTAGGTACCCATGCTCGTAGGTACTCGTGCGGACTAAAATATATTAAGAGCCGAGGGTTAATTCGGTACTTATGCTTTTTTCGTGGTGTTCTTGTAACGAGAATATTCTTTTATAATAAATAAATAAAAAACTTGATAAGAAAAACAAAAATTGTAATGAGTCTTTATGTATGTCCACCCCATGTCTTAAGATTAGCGGCTTCACTTTTTAATGTCTGATTCCGGTAACTAAGTAACAGTATATAGATAGTGACGGTCCACGATGTTTTCTCATGACATGTCCTTCTTCAGACAAGGCTTGTGGAGAGTACTTAACGGTAGGCAGCGGCTCGGCTCTGCCCCTGGAATTGCTGAAGTCCATGGGTGACGGTAACCACACACCATCAGGTGGGCCGTACGCTCATCTGCATACCAGGGCAATAAAATAAGAATAATAATTATATATGTAGTGAGATCAACTAGCCCAATTGCTATTGCAGTAAGAATATTTGAGACCGCTGTAAATTTTTGTTGACTCTTGAAATATCCGTCAAGCATCATTCTACCACAGGGACACTGGTAGGAGACTGATCAAACTCGAACATGTTTTTGAGTACTTTTTTTGAAGTTATACTTCTTTAGGCGCGTTATGAACAATTAATGAGTGAAATTTTACGATGCACGCGCACCGTGACACAAAATTAACAGAATGAAGTTGACGTAACTTGGCGAGTCTGAATATAGCCGCAGGTGAACTTTCCGAACCGTATCGAGAGTTACTGAATTTATACGATGTCAAGAAAAGGGATGTCCAATATGGGTGTTTGAGGATGTTGTTTAATCGCTTTTTTTTAAAATTGATTAAAATTTTAATAAAAAAAAAAAAGTTAGAAAAAATAAAGTATAACTTCTTACGCGCGTACATAAGTACACGCACCCTTTTTTTTATTATCACTTTATAATAGTTACCAATAACAACGGTACGCTCTCGTCTATGCGTATCGATTGTTGCGATACATTTGATTTTCATTCGTGATTGAACTGGCGTCCGGAGACCAAGGGTAGATACTAGAAGACCTTGTGGGGCGGGCTTCGCGCCATATGCTATTAACGAAGATCTGTCCGTAATCTGTACAGAAAAAATATGAAATAGATTACCTTCCATCTATATCGGTTTTTACGGATGTTCTGTTATAACTACTGAACCATTTACTGGTGGTAGGACCTGTTGTGAGTCCGCGCGGGTAGGTACCACCGCCCTGTCTATTTCTGCCGTGAAGCAGTAATGCGTTTCGGTTTGAAGGGTGGGGCAGCCGTTGTAACTATACTGAGACCTTACAACTTATATCTCAAGGTGGGTGGCGCATTTACGTTGTAGATGTCTATGGGCTCCAGTAACCACTTAACACCAGGTGGGCTGTGAGCTCGTCCACACATCTAAGCAATAAAAAAAATAATAAAAAAAAAACCATGCATCCGATTGACTAGAAACTTGGTATCCATGTAGAAAGTACATGTACTTAATGGATAGGCTAATATTTATATGAGTGTTGGACTCCACAATAATAATGACAATATATAATAATGTTATTTTTAATGCCCAGCGAAGCGGGCGATTATGGCTAGTACAGTACGGTACTTTTATAAATTTTAAATTTTGACGTAGATCGGTTCCAGAGTGTGTTAATTTTTTTTTTTTTTTTTTGGAATGCACGAGAAGCTTTCTCACAATTCCTATCTATTTTGTCACGAACCAGTAATTCGTTTGGGTTTGAAGTATGGAACAGTTGTAGCTAATACAACTAATTTCGATCCTTGAGTGTAAAAGTGTTTCGTGGACACGCCCATGATGTCTACGGGGTCAGGCAGCTAATCATTATCAAATGGCCTTTCTGGTCGTCTGTCTTTGTCCATGTTTAAAGCAATGATAAAAATTAAGGGCAATAAAATCAATTAGGTACGCTTTCAAAAGCTTGTTGTTATTTACCTTTTGACCGTTAATTAGCCATTGCAATTCCGGAGCTGGGAACGATCGAGCTGATGAACAGTTAACGTCTAGCATATCCTTGATGTTATATGGTCCTTCGAGTCCCGTGATCCGAGGACTCTCCCTCGGAAAATCTGAAATAAAGCAATGGTAAGAAGAATAATAAGTCACATTATGTTAAAAATAGGGGATTATTAGAAAAAAAAACTCTTCAGAAAATTAACAATAGGCCTATTCGCGACTAGATGCAGGTAATTTTTTTTATTTTCGGAATCTGAATGTCACCTACAGAATTTCTGGCTGGATCTTCTCAGCGCGTCGCAATTCCGATCCATGCCTCTTGCTAGGGCAGATGTTAGCAAGTTCTCTCAGGCAGAGCGCAGTGAACTCCCCCAACCAGTCATGGTGAAGCTAGAACAACCTATC
Organism: Bombyx mandarina; assembly: GCF_003987935.1. Next base: position 1,188,174 of record NW_021011545.1, on the reverse strand, counting down.
GAAGCTACTGGCAGGTAGGAAACAAGTAAGAAAAATACAGACGGGTTACCTGGTGGAAAATTATTATAGGTTTGTATGTACGTCGAAAATAAATAATGAATGGCACAACCCACAACGAGCATACATGAAAAAAAACTATTCAGATACGACTGATGATCAGCCAACACATTAGTGTAGAAATATCCACTTTTTTCAATGTAGTATTGTCTAGATCCCCCAGGATTTATTCGAAAGATTTCTTGAGATGCACTGCACGCGAGATACTTTTCCTATTGGTTTATACAAAGGTTGCATAGAAATCCATCCATCCACATAATGTACCTACATTAATTACTTCGGTGTAACCAAAGCAAATCGTATTTTGATAATACGAATAAAATCCAAAGCCGAGACCATGAAACAAGTTTTCGGAATTTTGGATTCATAAATATGTAGACGCTTTGGGACTTAATTAGCACTCACAATAAATTTCCATAAAATTCTCTGCCTGCGCCGAGTGGAATGACGGTGCTTCCTCTGATACTTCACATCGATACAGCCCTCGGGACTTCAACGTCAATTCTCTGAGATGGACTCGACGAGCTGTTGACTTTTCAAGCTAAAATGTGGGTATGTAATGTATATAGTGAGTTATGACTATTGTACAATACTTTAATTTAATGCTTATGGCTTAACGAGCTCACGGCCCACTTGTGATTAGTTACTTCGCTGCTATTAGGTACTACTATTACGTATGAGCGCTCCTCTACAGTCTAACTTGAGCCTGATGATATATCCTTCTTGAAAACTTCAAACAGGGTATTATAGCAGTTCTCCATAGTTGGTGACCACTCATTAAGTGAGCAATATTCTCGTTTATCTTCAAAGACAGTAAAAATGCGATGTTCTGCTACTAGGGTGAATTATTTCACAGGGTTTTTGTCCCCGTAGCGTATTTTTTGGAGCTAGCGTAGACTGTTAAAAAGACCAAAGGTTATATTTCCTCCGACTCTACACTGGTTTTAACCCAGCAGGGTATTCCGACCATGTTTTTAGTATCTAATATCTTGCGACCGAAAGGTTTGGTCCGATGCCCTGTGATGGGTTATTTTGGTTTTTTCAATCCTACCCCTGCCTTTCCGAGCTCTGTCTTATCTTGACTGGAAGTTTGACGAGACGTCGTATCATCACCCCACGCATTCGGAGTGAGATCATATAGGCCTGGCGCATAAAAATTCTGAGTGATGTCCTTATTAATGGAATAAATAATAAGATTTCCGATATGAATTTCCAAAACATATCTAACTCACATCAACTTTGACGCCATCCAATTGATGTGCGTGTTGCGGAGGTCTAAGCCTCGGCATGTATCGGTAGAACTCTTCATTATCTCTATACCATTTCACTGAGTATAGTTTCCCGCCCTCCAAATCGTATTCGCAGGTTAGGGTCGCAGAATCACCACGTTGCTTCAGCGGCGGCACAGAAATACCTACAACCCGTAGGCAGCTGGATACTGGAAACACAAAATTACTTAACAAAGCTTTACGTTGAGTGAGCTGTTGATACTTAAACGTCATGGTGATTGCGAGGAATGGCGACGTCTGGTGAAGCGCACCACCACCTGAAATGATGACCACGACTCTGCCAAGAGTGCATGCGACTGAGAAGAAATGTTTTACTATTGTTATTTATTTATTTATTTCTTGATAATCAAACGCCGTAACGTAGGTTAAAAAAAACCACATCGGATCTTTTAAAAAGTTTCTACAGCTTATGTACACTTATATTTTTTATTTTTTTATAATATTATAAAGCTGAAGTGTTTCTTTGTTTGAACGCACTAATCTCAGGAACTACTGGTCCGATTTGAAAAATTCAGTGTCAGATAGCTCATTTATTGAGGAAGGCTTATATAACATCACGCTAAGACCAATACAAGCGGAGCACTAATGAAGAATGTTTCAAAATCGTGGTTTTTTTCCCTTTTGAGAGCTTCCGCTGCGTGCGCTGCGAAAACGGAAAGTTTTGCTAAAATAATGTATGCCAAAATTGTTCCCCTTTAAAGGTTCTAAAAAAAGTAAGTACCTGGTGTTAAGTGGTTACTGGAGCCCATAGACATCCACAACGTAAATGCGCCACCCACCTTGAGATACAAGTTCTAAGGTCTCAAGTATAGTTACAACGGCTGCCCCACCCTTCAAACCGAAACGCATTGCTGCTTCACGGCAGAAATAGGCAGGGTGGTGGTACCCACCCGCGCGGACTCACAAGAGGTCCTACCACCAGTAAACTTAACTATGCTTACCAAAATTTGTTCTAAAATAAAGAATTATTGGTGAAGGTGTTTGTATGAAGATGATATTTATCCCTATCCAAATAAATACGTTATTCATTACAAGTATATAATTTTAAAGAAATTTCCCCTCGCTTGATTTTAATGAGTGTCTCGCTATGAGTATTTTAATGAGTATGAAAAGATATCGCAGTTTTAAAATAACATTGCAGCAAAATAATGATCAAGCGCGTAATATTGATGTACAAGACGCGCGGCGGCACAGAATAAGAAGAATAATAAGAAACACCCAAATCACTTCAAGATAGATTTTGAAATTTATAAATTTTTTTGGATTTCTACAGGATCCCATCATCCGATCTTGATGATTACAAGACCATTTGGGAAGTCTACCCTTTCGAACAAAAAGAAAAAGGGATTATCAGAATCGGTCCAAGCATTCTCGAGAAATCGGCGAACATACATAGATAAAAAAATTGTGGTCGAATTGATAACTTTTGAATTCGGTTAAAAAGCGTGATTTTGGTACCTTAAATAGCTCCTTAACATTCTATTATTCAAAAATATTTTCATTTTCTACGTAAATGAAGAGGCGGGTAAAATTTAGCGTTATGCCAAAGTAACTATTCCACGCGGCTGAAGTCGCGGGCAAAAGCTAGTTTTTGTTATAAAGTGTTCTAGTTTGAAGGATTGTTTTTTTGTGACTAAGGTATTACTGGTGGCCCGGAGGCCTTTTACAGTTTTACCAAGTCCGATGGACGAGCAAAGGCTCAGCCAGGAGAGGAGGGATTTGCTAACAGCTGCCCGAGCGCCTCCGAAGGAGACCTAACTCAAGCTCAAGAGCAGCTGCTTCGCGAATGTATCTGCTTCCGGATCGGAATCGCGACCCGCTGAGAAGATCCGATTAGAAACTCAGCGAGCTGATGCATGGGTTAGGTTGCACGTACGTACGAGTAATGGTTACTGGGGTCCCTCCCAGCCTGCTCCTAGTTGTAGAGCTGAAGGCGTCTAATGCAAGGGTTATTGGATTTGATGGATCCGTAAGAACGTGTCTAGGGCGTCGACGTTGAATGGCTCCTGTGTGAACAGGACCCGGGGAGTAGTCAGCGGCGGCAACGATAAGGCGATTATCGTGACGCATAGCCTCATCGAAGTTTCGATGCTAACTTCATGTGCTTTTGGATCATTTGATCGCTTATTACGAACCACGGAGCTCTAACGACTAACCTGCAAAAACGGGATTATAGGGATTGGAGGGTGTCTATGTGCATGCGGGTCCCGCGAGCGAACATCATACTGGCGCATGTCTTAACGGAACGTATGCAAGTTTAGTAAAGTGTCACCTTGTTCCGAAAGGACATTTTACGCCGATTACAGATGATGCATGCTTGGGGGACTCTCAGGTACTTGACCTTCCTGGCCCAGGATATAGGTTGGCTGAAGAGGGTGGTCGGGGCTGGTGAAGGATTGTATTACATGAGACTTCGACTTTATGGTTACAGGGAACCAATGGCAATTCTTTTTTAGTTTTTCTAAGCTTCGGTAATCACTTAATACTAATTGAAACTCTTTTATTTTCTATTATTCAAAAAAAAAATATCTAGATTTTTCTTTCCACAGAATGAATTAATATTATTTTGAGTTTCCGGCTGTATGTTGGACTTGCGTTTTCGTCTTCTGGATAAGAGTATAAGACGATAAGACTGGTGGTAGGACCTCTTGTGAGTCCGCGCGGGTAGGTACCACCGCCCTGCCTATTTCTGCCCTGAAGCACTAATGCGTTTCGGTTTGAAGGGTGGGGCAGCCGTTGTAACTATACTTGAGACCTTAGAACTTGTATCTCAAGATGGGTGGCGCATTTACGTTGTGGATGTCTATGGGCTCCAGTAACAGTAGTAGTAGTTAGAACTAGGTGGGCTGTGAGCTCGTCTACCCATCTAAGCAATACAAAAAAAATATTCAATTGTATTAATATATGACGTTATACAATTACCGGTACAATTAGCGATACATCCCTACAAGTAACGAAAATCTGTGAAACTGTGTCTCAAATGAAATAATTTGTTTACTGTTTGAACATAAAAATTTTGCGAATTTCAATTGAATATGCAATTTCGACAAGGGCACATCTCTGAAAATGTAAAATGTTCAGGAAGTGAAAAAAAAACTGATTATTTTCTAAAGCAGTGTAAAATTTAAAATATTAACTTTTGAGATATATTTTGATGTTAATTAGCAATTGAAAATTACTGGAATTATTATAAAATGGGTGTAGGTAAGCCTCAAAACTATTTGTATATGAAAAAACGTATTTTACAAAATATGCAACATGTGCCCTTTTCGAAATTGCATATTCAATTATAAACCTTATGTCAAGATCATTTAAAGATTACCTTTAGCTCCTATGAGAAATAAACAGAAAACATTTAATATTCGTATCATTTTACACAACACTGAGAGTCACATTAAAAAATACGAAATTAACATTATCAATATACAGATATACAATCATTTTTTTACAATATTCATGATGATAATTGTCGATCGTAACAATTCTTTTGACTGTGTAGCCAGCCAGTGAAGGCGTGTGCTTCGTAGCTCGCGGATAATGCAACTGTCTGACCCTACGTGCTACTAACTGCTACGGCTGGAATAAGTCGAGCTGTATGTAAATGTAATTTATGTACCAGAGTGATGAAAATTCAAAGGAAACTGAGCTTAAGTTGATTATAAGCATATCACTAAGTTAAGTTAACAAAGGTCAATGTTAAACAGTCAAAACGACCGAAGATTTTTACTTGTCATTACAAAAGTTTTGTAAATTACAAATATGTACGTACAAACCTTAAATACGGAGCTAATATGTTCTTGAATATCAGAGATATGCGCTTCTTCTGTTCTCGTATGAAGAATAAATAGAAGTGAGATATTGTTTTATGAACAGACTAGGGACTGTAGGAGCTATAGTTTATTATTGATCTTATTGAATATTCTTTTATACAAATCTGGTCCTGACAGTAACAAACGCGATAAAAAAAGAACGTAGCAAACAAAAAATATAATCATTCCTCTTCTTATATTAATGTTTCATTATTTTGACGATAATGGCTTACAAATAAAAGATAGATATATGATAAACATTTCCATTTTATATTATATATGTACGTGTAGCTCCAACGGTTTTTGCGGCGTACGCAAAAATAGCTCGCAGATGGCAGATTTTTTTCCTTCTTACTTGAAACTTATCGTTACATTTTGGGTAATTCACACTATATTTTTATAAATTATATGTGTTATTCTGATGTTACAAGCTTTTATCTCTAAAAATGACGATACAACTTTTGATCGCCCCTTTCAATTTTTTCAACCCTTTTTTTACATTAAAAAGTAGCCTATGTCCTATCTCAGACTCTAGACTATTTGTGTACCAAATTTCATTTAGATCGGTTCAGTTGCTTTGGCGTGAAAGTGCGACAGACAGACAGACAGATAAAGTTACTTTCGCATTAAAATATGGATATTATACTTATGTATTAAGAGGTTCAACAGTGGACTATAACAGGCTGTTAAAATTGGTGATGATGACTATAAAGTTTGCCACAAAACTTGGTGAGAACAAAACAAGTTATTTGCGACAAAATTGTTAAAACTGTTTAACTTAACTGTAAATATTTAACTTTGCTGTTTTATTTATGAAATGTACAACATGAACGCAGCAAGAACCCTTGAGAAATACTTTTTACTATTGAAAAATGCTGACAGGCTTCGGGCCTACCTGATGGCCAGAAGTCAATATTGGTCATTAGCAATACTAGGGGCAAATAGTATAGAGACAACATTCTAGATTAGTTTATGTTGCATTTTACCCTATGAATAGAATACTGGTGGTAGGACCTCTTGTGAGTCCACACGGGTAGGTACCACCGCCCTGCCTATTTTTGCCGTGAAGCAGTAATGCGTTTCGGTTTGAAGGGTGAGGTAGCCGCTGTAACTATACTGAGACCTTAGAACTTATATCTCAAGATGGGTGGCGCATTTACGTTGTAGATGTCTATGGGCTCCAGTAACCACTTAACACCAGGTGGGCTGTGAGCTCGTCCATCGATCTAAGCAATAAAAAAAAAAAGCTTGGCAAGTAACTTGATAGTTGACAAGTCAGCCCGCTATTATTAATTTGCCTCCACCTTGCTATTCAACAGGACATTATTGTTATCATTTATATTGCTCATTTATATGAGCATTTCAAAATATTTCAACATTAACTTTTCAATAGCAGATTTGTATGTTGATTGCTGTAAAAATCTGTTAACATCCGACTTGCGGGCGTAAATTAAGCTTTGAATATCACAGAGGCACATTTGGGTTAATACAGGTGTGGATTTAGGTTGCGTGCGTGCGTTTTGAAGCGCTTTCAGCATCTATAAGTTGAGATGCCGTTGTGCGAGATAAGAGCTCAGATTGTCTCGGCAGGCAAGCAGAAGACAGTTCATTATCCAGAAGTAGTAAGTACACATAGGTCCTTCCCGAAACGCCGCGGGGTTTTTAGTCGCTTTGAGCTATAATCCATTTACCAGTGCTCATTCTTGCATTGCTTCCCATTTCCTTTTCATTTCACCACATGATGGGAGATTGATTCTTAAAAATGCCCATCGAAGAAACTACGTGCGGCGTGAGACAAAACCTATCAGTTTTTTAACAAAAGCAATTAAAATTTCGTAAAGGCCACAGAATCTTTGCTCTGAAAATGCAACATGAGTTCCCTCAAACTACAGCTGCAATTCCTTCAAAATAAAAAACTTGTGAAAAACCAAACTATCCTAGATATGGTAATGCCGTATTTTGTTAATCTATTTGAAAGAAACAATTGAATGTCTGTTCTACCTAACGCCTTATTTGTGCATATCTACATGACGTTCAATATCCCTTTCAGTGTATTCAATCAGTAATAATTAATCAAACTGCATAAGATGAATGCTTACAAAACAGATACCTACGGTCATTGTTAACGTTGTGTAGCGATAATACACAAGACAAAATCGTCCTTTCAAAACTGCTTCTGACAAAAACATCAAAGAGTAAGAAAATAACTAGTCTTTTAAAAAATTGATTTCGAGACTTCAACAACAATGTTGTTAGCGTATATTTCCTTACTACATAGTCTTGTCCGCTGAAGCCGCTGTAAGTATCTCGAGTCAACAGCACAAAAGCCAATCAGAACTTTTCCGTTCTCGGAGTAATACAAAGAGATTCTAACTCCGTTCCTGCTTCAAACTGTGCAATTTCCACGGCACAACCGCATAATAAGCTGTTTACGTAAATCTCGCTTCCGATGAATGTATAATGTAATCAGGGACTAACAACATAAACGTACGCGACCTTTGTATGCTTCTGTCAACGCCACTGAATGAATAATGATCACGCAGAGCATCCTAATTGTCATAATTTAGATACGTGAGCCTTTTAATTTCAATTGAAGTCATAAAATTGGACTTGGGCACTTTATGAAAACTCATTATTAATTTAAATTTCGATAATGCACTATTTTATTTTGTAAGGAAAGGTTTTTTAAGATACTCTAAACTGTTTACGAAAGTTATTAATTCGTTTACACCTATCTTTTCACATTCATTTATACTTCAACGTTTGTCTCGACAAATAATGAAATAGTTCAGACGTTCCTTACAAAATTTAGAGAGTAAAATTAATAATATTTGTTTAATAATAAGTTTAATAATATTTGCTATGTGTATGTGCATTACTATAATTCTAATGTTGTATTTGTTATTTTAGCTGTTCTACACACACTCATCGAGCAGTAGCGCTAAATTTCCGACGTAGTCAGGTGGCTTCCTTTTCACGTGACCATACCATCTCAGCCTACTCTCCTGCATCTTGTCGGCGATGTCCCGTACACCTAGACTTCCACGCACGTACTCGTTGCGGATTTTATCGAGCCTAGTCACGCCGCACATCCACCTCAGCATTTTCATTTCAGCAACTTGAATGGTATGTACGTTCCTTTTGGTTGCCGCCCATGTTTCGCTGCCATACATAAGAACAGGCCTTATTATAGTCTTATAGATCATACCCTTGAGCTTAACGGGCATCCTCCTATCGCAGGTGACACCACTTACTTCTCGCCATTTTAGCCACGCTGCGGCTATTCGGTGTTGAATGTTGCATTTTAAATTTCCAGATCTGTGCATCATAGTACCCAGATACTTGTATTGATCGCACATGTTTACAAGTTGACCGTCAATGGAAATCGGACTGTTGTCACCTGGATCTGGGTCATTAAAAGACATGTAATGTGTCTTCGCAACACTCAATATTAGGCCACCGGCTTGTAACTGCTGTTTCCACAACAGGAGTGCCTCTCGTAGCTCTGTGCGGCTCTCGGTGCAGATAGCAACGTCGTCTGCATAGATGAAAGTCCACGAGGCTGAGGACTGCGCCACCTCAGTGAGTGAGTCTATAACCATGCCGAACAGAAAGGGACTCAGTACTGAACCTTGATGCAGACCTTCTGCAACTGCTATTGGTTTTGTCTGACCCACTACTGTCCGTACCATTGACCTCGCATCCCTGTACATGTCAATTATGACGTTAACATAATGTTCGGGTACATTCTTCTTGCGAAGGCTCCACCAGATCGTATCTCTTGGCACACGGTCAAATGCCTTTTCCATGTCTAAGAATGCAACATAAAATGGCCGAAGTTTCGCACGATACTCCTCAGCGATCGTATTTAGAGCAAACATAGGGTCGGTGGTAGATAAGCCCTGTAAATAAATAAATAAATAAAAAAGTATATTATTGAAATTCGTTATGGACTAAACGAAAACAGCGCCTCACTCACAATGAGCGAGTCTTACTTAAATTTCGAAGGCAATACGTACATACCTAACACGTGTTCACGAAAGAATTCCGCGTTGAGAATAATATCCAGAAAATATCGTTTAATAAAAATCAAACTCGTAAAATTTATAAATTTTCTTAATTACCAGTTCTCCCGGTACTGCGTGTATGGGTCGTGTGATAACCTGCCTTCGAAGGCAATAAAAAGTACCAGGCGAAAGGTGAGTAAGTTCAGGTGTTAAAGTTAATGACATCAAAGCTATAAATTAATTAAATTAATAAGTCAGACATATATCGTAGAAATGTTTATTTGTATTCATTGAATTTTAACGGCTTTAAAAACAATACGTGCATTATACGGAACCGCCATAAAACGTAATTTTAATCAGCCTTACCGTTTTTCGAATATTTCTTTGGGGGAGAAACGTAATTAAACTTCTCTCTTCGTAAATTCTACGTTATTCTTTGACACGAAACGCATTAGATATAAAGTAGATTCAAACGTATCGCATTCTAAATTGCCATTGAGAATACCGCTCGACTATCAAAGGACTTTTTTAAATTATATTTGAATACTGGCTGACTCGGCAGACTTCGTAGTGCCTCAATCGATAAATAAACTATCTAAACTTTTGTATAAAATAACCAAAAGGAATCCCTCCGACGGGGTACACATCAAAGGAAAAACAAAATTGTTATTTTTATTTAATTCCGAGCATTTTCAAATTTATCTATCTTTTAAACCTTCTCTGGACTTCTACAAATAATTTAAGACCAAAATTAGGCAAATCGGTCCAGCCGTTCTCGAGTTTTAGCGGTAGGCAGCGGCTCGGCTCTGCCCCTGGCATTGCTGAAGTCCATGGGCGACGGTAACCACTCACCATCAGGTGGGCCGTGTGCTCGTCTGCCTACAAGGGCAATAAAAAAAGACTAACGAACAGCAATTCATTTTTATATACATAGATATAATTGCATAGAGAAATTAAAAAAAAAAACTGTTCGCCAACGTCTCACATGAGTCCAAGAAAAATATTAAAAATGTATATAAAAGCGTTTTTTGCAAAAGTAAAGCATAAGATGAATAGGAATTTTAAAACCAATTATTGGCGTATAGGTAAACGTTTTGACTCATGTACTACCGTCGGAATGAAGAATGCGAACAAAAAATAATGGCCCTTTTTTGTCAGGCGATGGTTGCAGACAGTACCTACATTGGAATACAGTTAATGAATTTACAAAGGCTTATCAGGGCCATGGAATGCCAAAACGAGTCAATATTTTATTAATTCAATATACATTTCCTCGTTAACCGGCGTAATTTAATTAAGCATAAATTTCGTTGCAATATTACGAAGGATAAATATAATTAAAAACGACTGTTAGTGAAATGAAACGAACATAATTTCGTTGCGTATTAAAACTAAGCGTTTACCGTGGTTCTGCTCGCCTTTAATTTGTAATTCAGAATTCCATTTTCCCGGGATAAGTTGAATAAGGAAGTTGTCTTTGGTCGACAATCTATCGATCTATTTGTTACGTGAAATCCCTTTTTCTTTTTTGGAACGAAGTTCCTTATGGGACGATGCGGAGGGGTACCATAACCGGGAAAAACGTCCGTAACGTAAGACTTTTTCTCTTCCTATTGCCTGGTAGCTTCGAGGGGTTATGCTTGCTTCACCGGGTGTGTGTAGGCGAGCTCCCGGGGTTCAGCCTGGGGCTTTGTTCAGATATGCCCAAGCAAGTGCTACGCTGAACCTACCACTGGTCTGGAACCGCGACCCATTGAGAAGTTCCGGTGAGAAACTCAGTGGGCTCACGAACCAGCGAACGCTGACCTTAACAGTTGTAATAAATATGACAGTCTGTTTTATTATAATAGTTAAGGTCAGCATTACCCGGACCATGTCATTTATCACGAAAAACTATTTTTTTTTTTATTCCTTAGATGTGTGGACGAGCTCACACTCCACTTGGTGTTAAGTGGTTACTGGAGCCCATAGACATCTACAAACGTAAATGCGGCAAACACCTTGAGATATAAGTTCTTAGGTCTCAGTATAGTTACAACGGCTACCTTGCCCATCAAACCGAAACGCATTACTGCTTCACGGCAGAAATAGGCCGGCTGGTGGTACCTACCCGCGCGGACTCACAAGAGGTCCTACCACCAGTAAAATGACTTCGAACACCGGGCTTGTCGTTAGTGACGTATATATTCGCCAATAAAATGAAACCTGCAGAAATTATTTATTTATGAATTAGGCCACTCTAGCAAGGATTGCCATGATGCTGGTTAAAATGTTATTATTATGTTAAAAAATTTGTAAGTTTGAAAATTTAGAATTATGATTTTTAATTTTAAATTATTTTCAGTGAGCGCTTATATCCCAAAGGAGTTTATTGGCCAAATTTAAAGTCTATCAAAAGGTTAGTTCCGGAGGTCTCGCGATGAGTGTTTCTATTTAGATATAATCGATATATCAATTGGTGATTAAATTCTTTCTTCATATATTGTAATTAAGTATGTTCAATAAAACTTTTTTTCTTTATGTAAAGGTTTGGCATTACGCATGTCTACGCCTCCCAATTTCACTATGATTTTAAATGCATTCGTTCAAGCATTTGCTTTTGATTAAGCATGTTTTGTCGTATTTCTTTGTTGCGAGATCTTTATAGATAGAGAATTTATATTTTTAGTTATCCGTCGCCTAATGGTCCGCTCTCTGTATTCGTATCGAAAATCCAACAATGCCGGAGTTTAAAAGCTGTGTTAAATATTTCTTTTTCCAATTTCAATATACACCTATTCACCAAAAACGGCTTCTTCGACGACAAAGTAATATCGTGTAATTTATGTAAATAAAAATAAAAATATTAATTAAGGTTGATAGATAGTTGTTGCGTTATGGTAATTGAGCATGGACTGTACTTATTGTTTTGGGATATTTATTGAACCCTTATACTACAATTTAACGACCGCTATATATGTAAGAGAACTTTAAAATTTATGCGTTGCTCTTTGCAGCTGGGTTTGAAAGATAAAAGGTTTTTTTTTTATGATTGAAAGATTACTGGTGGCCCGGAGGCCTTTCCAGCTTCACCAGGACAGGTGGGCGAGCAAAGGCTCAGCCCGGAGGGGTGGGATTTGCTAACAACTGCCCGAGCGCCTCCGAAGGAGACCTAACAGCTCAAGGGCAGCTGCTTCGCGAATGAATCTACTACCGGATCGGAATCGCGACCCGCTGAGAAGATCCGGCGAGAAACTCAGCGGGCTGATGCATGGGTTAGGTTGTACGTCGACCTCTTTGTCGAGTTCGACGAATACAGTTACCGGGGTTCCTCAGCCTGCTCCTAGTGTTAGAGCTGAAGGTATCTAATGCAAGAGTTATTGGATCTGATGGATCCGTAAGGACGTGTCTAGGGCGACGACGGTGACTTGCTCCTGCGTGATCAGGATTCGGGGAGTAATCAGCGGCGGCAACGATAAGGCGATTATCATGACGAGATAAAAGGTGTCATGGCGGACGACCCTCGCTGACATTTTCGTTCAGAAACTGAACAACAGTATTTTGTATAGGTATTTTTTTTATTTGATTTTTTTATTTTTTTTATTGCTTAGATGTGTGGACGAGCTCACAGCCCACCTGGTGTTAAGTGGTTACTGGAGCTCATAGACATCTACAACGTAAATGCGCCACACACCTTGAGATATAAGTTCTAAGGTCTCAGTATAGTTACAACGGCTGCCCCACCCTTCAAACCGAAACGCATCACTACTTCACGGCAGAAACAGGAGGGGCGGTGGTACCTACCCGTGCGGACTCACAAGAGGTCCTACCACCAGTAATTACGCAAATTATAATTTTGCGGGTTTGATTTTTATTACACGATGGAAGTCAATCTTCACCGTGGAAGTCAATCGTGAACATTTGTTAAGTACATATTTCATTAGAAAAATTGGTACCCGCCTGCGAGATTCGAACACCGGTGCATCGCTAGATACGAATGCACCGGACGTCTTATCCTTTAGGCCACGACGACTTCACGACAGGTAGCCTGGTTTTTGGCAGCATCTGGTAGCATCGTAGTAACTATTAAACTAATCTGTGGTAGCTGTGTAAACTAATCTGTGTGGTATCTTTGGATTATTACAAACAAACTGCATTCACTCGTACACACAAGAAAACAAATTATAACATTGAAGCATGATTCACAATGTATTGATTTATAATTGTAGCATAATAATCCTTTTTAGCGAATGCAATAAAATAAATAATTTGTGTATTTTACATTGTATCAAGCATGACTGTAGCTGTTTGAGCATGTAAAACGTTACAATATTCTCAGATTCAACACAGCGCGAGAGCGGAAAACGTAGACTTCAATTAAACTTAGTCTGTTTTAACGACAATGCACACTCCTTATACTGTCTGCTTCAGATATATTTCACCTTCTTTATTAACATTTAGTAATGTTTCGTATGTTTGTTTTCACACTCTGTATTCTCCTTCGTGCTCTAGATGAATTCGACAAAGTACTTTTCTACATTTTGTTTTGCATAATTTGATTTGACGCTGAGAGTTTTATAGCGTACAGCCTAACTTCAACCCTCCTTCGAAATTGTATGCTTTGAAGGAAATAAGGATAGAAAATGAGTATCGAGATCCGGCTATGGAATGAGCTCCCCTCCACGGTGTTTCCCGAGCGCTATGACATGTCCTTCTTCAAACGAGGCTTGTGGAGAGTATTAAGCGGTAGGCAGCGGCTTGGCTCTGCTCCTGGCATTGCTGACGTCCATGAGCGACGGTAACCACTCACCATCAGGTGGGCCGTATGCTCGACTGCCTATACGGCAATAAAAAAAAAAAAACTTGTATGGGGAAGAAATAATCTTGGTCAACGAGGTCGAGTTTACACTTCAGTATCCTGACAAATTAGCATAGTGTGACTGCTCATAAAAAAAATACAGCAAAACCCTAATCGCACTGACAACATTTTCAACATAAGCTTGCATTTATATGTGAGTCCTTACTAGTAATTTTTAAAAACACGATCTTCGTAGTTGCGAAATAAGATGTAAATTAGGTTTCAGGTCTGTCGTGCGCTGTCGAATGGTCCCTAGGTCAGTTAGGGACCATTCGACAGTGCACTTAATTTCTGGTGGAGCCAAAATGTGAATGGACACTACTTTAACTTTTAAGATTCTAGTATGCAATTTTATTAGTACCACAGCCTATCGAATCCTTCGTATTGATACTCATGATTGATGAACTTTATGATTATTTTGATGTAAAAATAGGTATGTATAGATTGTGGGTAGTTTAGGTGGACTACGCGTTAGGTGAACTCGCAACATGCCCAATTGACAGTATTCATATGAATGAGGGATTTATTATAATATATTTATATTGCTTTCTCAATAATCAATTTTAATTATAAAAGTAAAACTGAAGCATTAATAACGGAATCCGGATATGTATTCAATATGTGCATAGCTTTATACTTTGTACACGAGTGTCTACAGCTGAACACATGTACAGTTTTGTCCTGTTTGATATGAACTCCAAACTATGTTGCAAATGTAACGATTATTGTTATGGTACACGGTCACGCGTTTTGCTTGCCTATGGCTGTCAATTTTGCTATCAGTCTAGAAATTTTTAGAGTAGAGTTGAGTATGCTTTATTGTACACCAAAACACAAATGCAAAACATTTAATACAAAAGTACAATGTGTGGTCTTATCGCGCTATGATCGATCTCTCCCAGACATTCGTCAGGTGGAAAATAATCATAACAGGAGGAAATTAATCGCGGGGTACTTATGTACGATTGAAAAAATTATTCTATCTTCTATCTATATATGTCGGCGCGTGTTTTTATAAACCATTAGTTCATGACTAATAAAGATGGGACGACAAACAACAGGTGCAAGCATTCATCGAAAACAACACGTGCAAGATAATAATCGTAAACAACATCGTCCCACCACGATACCTTGCTATAAAAACGCTCCGTTGTTGTCCCTCGAGCTCCACTTCGATAAAGCGGCACGACACGAGAACCCTCTCATCGTGGCCGCCGGTAACGACATTCCCGATCCTGCGGACAGAATGGAAAGCAGTCGACGTCGCCCAAAACACGTCATCTCGGATCCTCCTGATCCACTAACGGTGCTTCTAGGTACTTCAAGCACCGGTCACCGTTCTCGTCGAACCCGTCGCTTGCGACGAAGGGCTCGACGAGTAAATTAACTCTCAGACACAGCCCACTGAGTTTCTCGCCGGATCTTCTCAGTGGGTCGCGTTTCCGATCCGGTGGTAGATTCTGCGAAGCACGGCTCTTGCTAGGGTTCGTGTTAGCAACGTCATCAGGTTTGAGCCCCGAGAGCTCACCTACAAACGTTAGGGTTACGCTGAAATAGCCTCTCAAGGCTCTCAGATCAGGAAGGAAAAAAAAAAAAAAAAATTACTCTCGAGCTCAGAAGCGAGCGAGTCGCCGTGTCGGACGGAGCGCTCCTGCGTAATATACGCTCTGAGTTCATTTCTGGTTTTATTGACTTACGAAGACCGCCCGCTTACCATGTCGCTACCCGAAAGTGGAAATACTCCAACATACCTAGTCAGGTCATAAATTCTGTCACATGTTTAATGTAAAATAATTGAAACAAGTTTATTCATTATGTAACCATTCATATACCAAAATGAACTTAACAAAACATAGATTCTTATGACACTAAAGTTTATTCAAAATGACCTCCGTGATTTTGAATACAGGCCTTCAATCTGCGCGGCCAGTCGTCTATCGCAGCACGAACGAGGTCCATGTCAATATCGGCGGCTGCCTTAATCAAGGATGTCTTGAGTGACTCCAAATTGGGATGAGGCTTTGAGCACGCCTTTTCCTCCAAGTGTTGCCATATCTTGTAATCTAACGGATTCAAATCTGGACTGGAGGAGGGCCAGTCTTCGTGCCGGATGAAGTCGATTTCACGCGCCGCCAGCCAGTCTTGTGTGCTCTTCGCTCTATGAGCTGGCGCCGAATCTTGTTGGAATACCCAGTGCCTGTTATTGAACATGGTATGAGAAACAGGTTCCACAAGGTTCGTCAGGACTGTATTTTGATACACAACTGCATTCGTTTTTACACCTTTCTCACAAAAATGTACCTCTGTTAAGCCCCAATAAGAAACTCCCAACCATACCATGAGCGAGGATGGAAAATGACCTCGTTGGACACGCGGAATACGGTTGCTCGCTTCTTCACTACTGTGTGCGTACACCTTATCATTTTGTTTGTTGTAGCTCTCTTCTACGGTAAAAATTTTTTCATCCGAAAAAAGAATTTCCCGATATTTTTTTCCCGCGTACCGCTTCAACAAAGCGCGGCATCTCTTCAGTCTCAGGTCCATTAGACGAGCATTCAAACGATGTCCTGTTTTTCTTCGATATGCCCGAAGCCCTAAGTCTTCATTTAACACCCTTTTCACCGTGGTTCTGCTTAACCCCATCTGAAGGGCCAACAGTTTCTGCTTACGTTTGGGATTTCTTTGAATTCGCGCCTTCACAGCTTTTATCACTGCTGGAGTCCTAACAGACCGAGGGCGACCACTTCTTGACCTGTCATCTACACTAGAGTCTTCATTGTATCGTTTGATGGTACGATAAACGAATCTTTTGGTTATATTCAAATTTTTCAGTATGTTAAAAATTTGAATTGGCGCGTAACCGCAACGATGCAACGCAATAACTGCAACACGGTCTTCTTTAAGCGTCCACTCCATATTTAAAAATGAGTAAAATTCTAAAAGTATACATTTTTATTTTCATGAACAATTCGAAATTCGAATTCAATAAACTTTTTTGTGGCCAGCATTCTAAAAGAAAAGTTTTTACTGTGTGACAATACTTATGACCTGACTAGGTATATATAAAAATGAGTTGCTGTTCGTTAGTTTCGCTACAACTCGAGAACGGCTGGACCGATTTGGCTAATTTTGGTCTTGAATTATTTGTGAAAGACCAGAGAAAGTTTAAAAGGTAAATAAATATGAAAATGCTCGGAATTAAATAAAAATAACAATTTTGTTTTTCCTTTGATGTGTCCCCCCCCGTCGGACGAATTCCTTTTGTTTGTTTTAAGTTTAATTTATACAAAAGTTTAGGTCTTTTATTTATCGATTGAGGCACTACGAAGTCGGCCGGGTCAGCTAGTTTAATTATAAATATATAATGTCAACAATATAATGATAGTTTTGCTTACACAAAAAGGAGGAATAAATTATTTGATTTACTTATATGGTATTATGTCATCGTTTCTTCTACTTTTTATATTTTATTCACCACGATATGCATATTATATTGATGGCATTTTGGAGATGAGTTATTCATTTTCCTAAATAGGTAGAATTACTTTTCGTTTTCGTTTGGAATCAAAGAAGCTATGGTGTTTAATATTTTTTTTAAATATGTAGTTATCTTATAAAATGGACGAATAACGTCTAACGTAAACGTGCAATTTGATGGTGACTATGAATTTATTCTTCTCCCGCGTATTTATTTATTTTATTATTCTAAAATATTGCTCGTAAAGTTTTAACATAAAACAAGAAGATTTTATTGGTTCAGAACGGTAACGGGCGGCGCGCAGTAAACGCGATATCGCTTCGTAAATTTATGTGAATTGATACTTTTCAAATATATTGTCCAGTGGATATATTATGATCTCGTCAAACGTTTTTCGATCCCTATTCTTTGGATGATATAAAATATACGTTTTTCATTGTTATGTCCCTCCAAAGCTTGTGAGAACACATTCGAGGAAAAAGGTCCAAGATTTTAGAAAGATTTTTTTAGTAGCCGTGTCTATATCTGAGTGTTATATATCTGTTACATAATTATCGCTCTTATTATGTCTTGAGAACATGAGGGATGCTGTGCTGCCTTTTTTTATTAGATGGATGAACGAGCTCACAGCCTACCTGGTGTTAAGTGATTACCGTAGTTACAACGGCCGTATTATTATATTATTCCTTCACGGCAGAAATAGGCAGGATGGTGGTACCTACCCGTGCCGACTCACAAGACGTCCTGCCACCAGTAAAACCTGCTTGCCTGTCTGAAGTATTTGATTATCATTCCAATTCTTGTTTACCGCTATGCAAACAGTTCGACATGGAAAATAACTTTGCCGTGATTCCAATGTAATTGAGATTTCAATCTCATATATACAGGTGGGTGGCGATATCCTAGTTTTTATTTATAGCCTAGACGAGCTCAAGACCCACCTGGTGTTGTTACCGAAGCTCACATCTTGATATTTGAGGTACATTATCGCAATAATACAGTAAATATGAAAATTACATTTTTTTGTTTATACTATGTTATTATTCCTTCATCATTGAAGCCATTCGTGAATACGAATTAAGTATTAAGATATCATTACAAAAATTGGTAAATGATAGCCGGATTTGAACATCGGCATAGTCGCATCGTTTGCTACGAATACACCAGACGTCTTATCCTTTAAGCCACGGAGAACTTAAAAGGTTGTTGTGTTAAAAAAATACAGGCAAAGCTACGTTACATAATCACATTATGGACCAAACGAAAAAATATCGAACCACTAGTACGACATGATAAAGTGCCTTTTACTAGAATTTACGTCTCCAGCTCAAGTATACATTTGTGATTAAAACAATAGTCAAAGCAAAACGTACATTTTATCATGTCAACATTATTTCTAATAAAAAGCCATTCCCGTACCGAGCCGTGCGTTTTCCTTACCATGATTTATTTGATGACAAACACATTTATACGGCCGAGTTATGACAACTGTGAAGCGAATAACATGTACTTAGGAGGCTTTTTGCCTTAATCTAAATAACGATATATTAGTACCAGCACAATAGGAAAGATAGAAAGCGTTGTGCGAGCAACAGTTAACCTAACTGTTGGCAATTTGGACTAACCTCCCACACAACAAATCGCTTTGATTACATCACACAAAAAATATTCTTAACACGTAACAATAAGACTGAAAAGGGAATTTCACGGAAAAGGGCATTAAAGCCTTCACGGTTATGAGACATTTAATTTCAGTGAAACCGTTTTTCTGAATTGGAACTCTATTCACTGATCTTATTGTTAGTTTTTGTTTGTCTCGTTTGAAACAGTGATGTGGCTGTAACTAGTCACGATGTCTATTGCAGGCACGGATAGTTAATGGTGCAAGTGTTATTGAAGCCAGATATTGCCGAACATTTAGCTTGTTCGCTAATGTAGTCGTGTGAATTTGAATAGAATTGGCAAAATAGCGATGGTGGATTTTTAACAGAAGCGGCGGTTCCGATTTTGTGGTTTCTTTTTATTGCACAGATCAGTGAGTGGGTTAGCTTCTTATTTCGTATAAGGAATTACCGGGGCCAATTGATATCACATCGTTAATTCTTATCCATCTAGAGACATAAAGTTGATTTCGGCTGCTTCACTCTTCAAATTGAAATACACCAGTGATTCGTGGAAGAAATAGGTCAGATGGTGGCACCTACCCCTTTTTTTATTTTGGCTCCTACCTCTACGGGCTTCAATACAATCTATCACGACTGTTTAGAATTATAACCCAGAAATATGTTTTTTGAATAAATGTGTCTGTCGATTGGTTCAATAGGAATTCGTCGCTGTAAATGGTCACATTGCTAAAGCGATTGATCTAAAAGTATCTTGCCTCTCTTTAACCTTTAAGTCACTTTATCAGTGAAGGTTCTTCATAAGCTTCTTAAATTTGAGGTTTTCCATGGTAGGATTGAGGACCTGTCTAACCGTCTTGATGCTAATCAGCTTACTGACATTCTTGAGCCATAATGTTTTTCATATTAACGACATTAAGAATATATCGCTTCGACATCTTTCAAACTTTACAGGAGAACCATTTAAAGTTTAAAATTTGGAAAAAATATCATGAAAATAAAACTTCTTCAGCTACTTGAATGGAGTAAATTTAATTGAAGTTCGATTAAAAACATCGAATTGTTGATACTTATGTCAAATAACAACAATATCCACAGGGCAAGCGGCGCGTCGGTAGACCGTACAGGCGTTGGGAGGACGACATTAGAAAAGTTGCTGGAACACACTGGATTTATGTCGCCAGAGACAAAACAAAAAGGAAATCTTTGGAGGAGGCCTTTACCTGAGAGGGGCCCATGCATATAATATATATACAAAAAAAAAAAGAAAAATGTAATTGAATGGAATAAAGAGCTTTTTTTATTTTTATTTATATTATTTTATATCAAATAAAACGGTTTTTTATAATTTTTTATATATTTTTTTTATATTTTCCTGAATTTCTATAAATTAAACGGTTGTCTGGAAGAGATCGCTTTTAGCGATAAGACCGCCTATTGTACAAATGTATCTGCTTTTTTTGATCGTTTTTTGAATGTAAATTGTGTTTTGGTGTGCAATAAAGTGTATTCTCTCTCTCTCTCTCTCTCTCTCTCCCCCTAAAACGGTTCTTTAATTACAAAGATAAATGTCGCGTATTAAGTGAAATATCGCTTAAACCAAATAACGTTTCATTCCTCGACATGTATCTACCTACACATGAAACGATGGTATCTAAATGTAGGAAATAAATTCGTAGTGTCCTTCAAGTTTTTTCAATAACTGAATCTCAGGTGACGTGCCCAGGACTTTGGTTTGTACCTGCAAGAAAAGTGGCTGCTGGAAAAAGACCCCTCAACCTCCCTCATCACAGACTAGAGTACTTAATGACCTCTTAGTAAGACACTTATACGAACAAAAGGTTAAAGGGACAAAAGGTTGAAGAAAAAAACAGTTGTGTTCACTTGTGTTTTAGCTACATTTTAAATGTTATTTAATGTACAATTAAAAATAATTTTAACGATTTAATCTCGCATTTTTTACGCCGATTATATTATTATTGGCGTTTCCAATACCTTACAGTCTTCGTTGGCACAGACGACTGATTAAAAACGAAATATTTAAAAGTAGTTTTAATAATGCGTAAGACTCGGGAAATCACAACAAAATTTTATTTAATGTAATTTCAGCTTACGTTATAAAAGAAGGGGCGTGTAAAATTACTTTTGTGTGCAAGTTATAACATTTTTAAGCGTTCGCAATTTGTGTAGCACGGTTTTGCGTTATAGCTAATGTGTTTCAATAATTTTAAAGGGTGCGCTGCCATTTTGCATATTTTATAATACACTAGTTGACCCGGCAGACTTCGTAGTGCCTCAATCGATAAATAAAAGACCTAAAATTTTGTATAAAATAAATTTAAAACAAACAAAAGTAATCCGTCCGACGGGGGACACATCAAAGGAAAAACAAATGTGTTATTTTTATTTAATTCCAAGCATTTTCATATTTATTTACCTTTTAAACCTTCTCTGGACTTCCACAAATAATTCAAGACCAAAATTAGCCAAATCGGTCTACGAACAGCAATTTATTTATATATATATAGATAGATAGATATAGTAATACATTATAAATTATAAATAAATCTTGTCTTTGACGTAATGACGAATGAAGTAGACAAAAGTGAAAAAACACGAGGAATATATAAAAAAAGAAAATAAAAACTGACATTGAATATCAAACATTAAACGCAAGGTTACAAAACTAAGAGCGCATTTAAGTTATTCAGTACTAAGTACGGAGAGGATCCTCTTCGGGGAAGCTGCTGAGTCTCCGAATGAATTATGAATACGTCAACACGTTCAACTTCTCGCGACAGGGAATATAATATTATATGAAACGTGCGTGTATATAACCTGTCTTGTGCCTACACACCTATCCGATTATAAATTCGTTTTAGAATAATTAACAGCACGTATGTCGTCACTTCAATTTGCAAAATAATTCTTGAACGAAATCTAGCATTTATTGTTTGGTTTATTTTAAAACACTACGTGTATTTCGGTTCGATTTTATATTTCGTAATATTAAAACGAATCTTTGTAAAATTCGTGTAATTAAGCTAATTTAATATTTAAGCGGTCACGTGAAGTCACATTGAAGTTTTCGTGGCCTAAAGGATAAGACGTTCAGTGCATTCGTGTCTAGCGATTCAACGGTGTTCGAATCCCGCAGGCGGTCACCAATTTTTCTAATGAAATATGTACTTAACAAATGTTCACGATTGGCTCCCACGGTGAAGGAATAACATTGTGTAATAAAAATCAAACCCGTAAAATTATAATTTGCGTAATTACTGGTGGTAGGACCTCTTGTGAGTCTGCACGGGTAGGTACCACCACCCTGCCTATTTTCAGCCGTGAAGCAGTAATGCGTTTCGGTTTGAAGGGTGAGGCAGCCGTTGTAAGTATACTGAAACCTTAGAACTCATCTCTCAAGGTGGGTGGCTGCATTTACGTTTTAGATGCCTATCGGTTCCGGTAACCATTTAACACTAGGTGGGCTGTGAGCTCCTCCACCTATCTATGCTATAAAAAAACCTGTTAAAATCTATTAATATTAATTTAATATAAATATGTAAATAGCATATGTTTTTTTTAACTAATCGTTGGTGGCCTAATCTGGGCTGTTCCAATCTTTCGAGGATGGGTAGGTGAGCTCACCAGGTTCAACCAGAGAGACTCTGCTAACACCTGCCCTAGCAAGAGCAGTGCTTCGCTGAAACTACCACCAAATCGAAATCTCAACCCATTTTGGAGGTCTGGCGAGAAACTAAGTGTCTATGCGACCGTTTTGACTGAGATACATCGTAAAAAAAAAGAAATCAAAACGCCAAATGCGCGAATGTGATATATAATTTCATGCATAAACTACCATAAACCTTTTTACCGTTTAATCAGTAAGTCGAAACACCAATTCCAGTGATTGATGAAATTTAAATGTTGCAATTACGAATAACGTCGCGTGCCAGAAGAGTTAGAATAGTTTGCATATCATGTGAGATATGAGATCAAAAGCTTTTTTTGGCTTGGATGTGTGGACGAGCTCACAGCCCACCTGGTATTAAGTGGTTACTAGAGCCCATAGACATCTACAATGTAAATGCTGCCACCCACCCTGAGATATGAGTTCTACGGTTTCAGAATAGTTACAACGGCTGCCCCGCTGTTCAAACTGAAACGCATTACTGCTTCACGGCAGAAATAGGCGGAGTAGTGGTACTTACCCGTGCGGACTCACAAGAAGTCCTACCATCAGTAATGTCGTGACACGTGTGCTCGCACGCGCACTTAATGCTGTCTTGCTTATCTCTGTCATAAGGAAATAATTGTGTCCGGCTTGAAGGTCGAGACTGTTTCACGCATTAGATAATAAATTAATCTATGTGGCCGCATTTACAATGAAAGCTGTACCCTTATGAATTCCAGTTCACACCAAGACCGTGAGCTGTTTCACCCACTCACACAAGAAAAAAAAACAATCAAAGATATATCTAGTAATGCTCGAAGCGAGGCGAATCTGTTTTAATAGTAGACAATAATAGTAATAAAATAAAGACAAATGGAAAAGTCTGGAGGAGGCCTTCACCATCACATAAGAGGGGCTCTGGCATGCCTGCACGCTAAATAATTAATATAACCTTTTTTATATCTTTTATGTTGATCCGACTAATATTATACACATTATATTAAGAATTCTATCATAATTAGTATCTATTATAATTAATGTATTATCAACAATTTTTATAATTTTGGAAATGTCACTTTTTTTTCTTTTTTTTTTAATAATAGTAATAGACAAATAACACCGTCAGTAGTAAGACCTTCATGAGATAAATTTAAGTGAGCACGGTATCGATTTTAAATCGCTACGTACCGTTTGTATGGAGAAGAGAAAAAATGTCAGGACAACATTGCCCTTTCATTTTAGTAGGAAAATATTTATAATATTGAGTAAACATTTTGCGCGATCGCTTATATTGCCAAAATGCTTTTACTGGTTCTTATGGCATTCATCTAATTGTTATCGTTGTGCTAAAATTCAAGGTGGGTAATGTTGGCCAAAATTCTAGATAACTTTACCATCCTTGAAAGTTGTTTATATTGTCGAGAAAACGATGACTAATGTTAAATTTTAGTAAACACATGTATGCATTTGAGCTTAGTGTTGCCATAGATAAAAAAATATGTACTGGGCTATATATAAAAATCTTGAAATATCTAGTGTTATTTAAAAAATGTGGGCAATGTTGCGTATTTTACGGTAGTCGTCATGCCGCTAAAAGTCGCATCCGATCTGTTCTAGCTCCAACTTTGTATTTTCAACGTTTAATGGAATTCGCCATTTTTCACTGGCCGTCGCGGTTTGCTTTGATTGATGCACGAATTTATTACGATTATCTGACAATCTTTATATAAGTTTAGTTAAGAAATAGAGTTATGTAAATTATGCGTTACGAAACATAAATCATTAAAGCACTACTTTTTGTTTCAAGTCGTATGTTGTTTTAAGCACGATTATTTTGTGTAAAGGTTAGTGTGATTTCTTTTATCTTATCTTATCTTTATACCTTTAAACGAGCAATTCTTGTATATTAATATATATATGATCTGAATCTCGGAACGGCTCCAACGATTTTCATAAAATTTAGTATACAGGGGATTTCGGGGGCGATAAATCGATCTAGCTACGATTTATTTTCAGAAAATGTTGTTTTATTCGTGTTTTCAATAATCAACTCTTCCCGACATCTATTGGCTAATAATAGTACTATTTTTCTTAATTGAGGGCAAATGACCGCTTTAAAGACACAAAAAGATGGCGTTATCAAAAAAAAAAACGAGCAAAGCTCGGTCATCATCTAGTAATAATAATGGTATTACTCAACACGTTTCAATAAAAGTCGTCGTGGCTTAAAGAGTAAGAAAGCCGATATTTGTATCGAGCCATGCCACATTGTCGGTGTTGGCAGCAATCTTGCAGGCACGTACCAATTTTTCTAATGTAATACACATATAATGATATCAAATACTCCAGACAATGCATCAGCCCGCTGAGCTTTGTCGCCGGACCTTCTCAGCGGGTCGCAATTACGATCGGGTAGTAGAATCATTAGCGAAGCAGCTGCTCTTGAGTTGTGAGGTCTCCTTCAGAGGCGCTCGGGCAGCTGTTAGCTAATCCCACCGCTCCTAGCTGAACCTTTTCTCAAATATCAATATTATTATATTATGTAAGATTAAATTATCCTCCACATTGAATTACAGGTGACTACTTTTCTAAAAAATCTTTTTCCGATATAATTATTCAAATATATAAAAATTCCCTCAAATGGCTCAACCGATTCTCATGAAACTTTGTGTGCACATTGGGTAGTTCTGAGAGTCGATCAACGTCTATTTTTCATACTTCTAAATGTTAAGGGTGGTCCACCTAAAAACAATACATATAATATGACAACGTTTGCCGGGTTAGCTACTATTTCTATATTAATCTAATATAATAATACATTATGAAGACGATCATTCAAAATATGTTCTGCCAACGTATGCGTTTTGAACAAATAGCAATGTAGCTGCATAATACAAACTTAAATTGCTTCGGTCAGCGGGAAACTACAGTAATGTAACGAAATTCGCTTAACGTTAAATTGTACCAATTTATATGATTCGCTTTTAGTTCCAAATAAACCAGAATAATTTGATTCTGTTGCGGATTCATTGACGCAAAATCGAGGTTTCGGTGGTTCAAATTTTTCATTATCAAATATATATAAAAATAAATTGCTGTTCGTTAGTCTCGATAAAACTCGAGAACGGCTGGATCGATTTGGCTAATTTTGGTCTTGAATTATTTGTGGAAGTCCAGAGAAGGTTTAAAAGGTAGATAAATATGAAAATGCTCGGTATTATTATAAATAAAAATAACATGTTTGTTTTTCCTTTGATGTGTCCTCCGTCGGACGGATTCGTTTTGTTTGTTTTAAGTTTATTTTATACAAAAGTTTAGGTCTTTTATTTATCGATTGAGGCACTACAAAGTCTGCCGGGTCATCTAGTAAAATATAAAAATAGTGATTAGAGATGAGCTTATTTTACTAAAGATCAAATATACTATAAAAACGCAATTACCTCCTTTATCTTGAGAAGTAAGTTTAAATTCTAAATTACTCAATCAATCATTTGCTTTCAAAAATCACTTAATTTTTTCCGTATGTAATCCTTGGTAGCCTAAAGGGCTATTCCAACTACTCGCGGACCGGTATGTGAGCTCAACCTGAGAGAGTTTGCTAGCACTCATATCAAGAAAAATCTACCACGGGATTGGAATGGCGACCAACTGAGAATATAATATCCGGCGAGAAACTCAGTGAGTTGTCTATGGATGTCGTGTCTATGTCTTCGCATGTCGAGGACGGTGACCGGTGCTTGAAGACCCCAAAAGCACTGAGACCGGATTCTGGGGATTTTACGAGGCATTATTAGGGCGACGGTGGCTTTGCGTTTGCCTCGTCACCTGAGTGGTATATGTAATTTGGGGCGGCCACGATAAAAGGGTTTCATTTCATTATTTTTATCAATTTATCACCCTATTCATTAATTGAAGACTATTCACGTATTCTGTTACGTTGTTTCAAATGAAAACCTAATATTTACTTTATATAGACATTCATTCAAATATCCCTCTCAGTCACTTACAATAAATCAGGGATTGCCTAAACTAAATGTCATAAAATCCGCATAAAACGGCGTCCGCGCTCTCAACATTGAATCTCTCACAAAACGGGGCACCCTCCCATATGTCACGTTTAAGCTGCGTGGAAATTGAAACCGAAGCGTCGAATTCACGCGCCCAGAATGAAAAAGCGGAATCGTAAAAGGCTTTCGTATTGAGAACGCTGAATCATCGCGGTGGTGTCGAGTGTCGAGCAACTTGTGTCGGCGTGCAATAACGAGTCAGTGTCGCGATACCACGTCGACACCGCTGACACGACCCCCTGGAAAAAATAACGATCAATTATATTTAGTTCAAAGCGAGTACAATGTCGCGTATATGTTTTCTGCGGACTTCGGCTCTTTATTTGTCGTGTACTTTATGTTCCATGGGGAGTTAGTTCTATGAAGATTTTTTAAAAGGAACATAATTTTTTCTTATCTTTGTCGACAGCGGAGCAAACGATCCAAATAATTTGTTCAAAAGCCGGACGATATTACATACAATAATGTTTTCATTGTAAAATAAACAACATGAGTCGTGGTAGTTGTATGACGGACATATTAAAAACACCCGTTTCCCGGCTATTCGCATAAAAATAGCACGGTAATGCAAATAAATATTTCAATAAAATAAATCGATAAAATTAATATAGCGCATGTCCCACCCCTACGGTCACCCTAAGAACTAGTGCCTAATCTTGCATGGGATCTCAAAAGGATGGTTTGAAAGCACTGTGTTTCGTGGCCTGATGAAAACGCAGCTTGAGTGTCTCCAGACGCTTTAATATTCACCCCATCCTTTGTCTGTGGTGATTGACGAAAATCGTCGCATTAGGGTTTGTGTGGGGAGTGTGAGAAGCCTTAGGCTGCAGTGTCCATCTTGCCTGAATTGAAGACTTTTGTTTTGATGTGTTATCCAAGAGAAGTGCCACTTTACTTCTCGTGGCAAATTCGTGTAATAATAAAAATGACTGATGATGATGAAAATGAATGAATAAAAAAATGAATGAGTGTTTTCTAATGTAGCCTGATACTAATTGTGTGACTAATAGAATAATAAAAAAAAACATCAGTACATCTTTTTTTCTGGTGTGGCATAAGTAGACCTCTTATTTAAGTTTTATTTTAATACATTTTTATTAGCTTCAGACGTATATGCTAGTATGCAACGGAATCTTTGAACATGATTTTGACCCCCTTTAAAACGTCGGATTAACTCGAAATTTGATATACTTATTAAGGACCGATGACAATTCAATATAAAAAAAAATTGAAAAATTGAAAAAAAAACTAAAAAAATACCGGATGCATGGATCAGCAGTTATAATGGAACATCAGTAAAAACCACTGTAGATTTAAATATTAGTATAGATAAAATAAGTAAATGAATAAGTTATAGTTTCATAATCCTCTCGAGATGAGAGGATTTCCGAAAGCATGTTTACAATTTGTTTATTTTCAGTATAAGCTGATTTTAGGGTTTATTTTCTTAGATTGATTACATTAGCTACAAGAGGTTTCACGGGATAGTGGGTCCTATCCAAACGAAAACCTTCGTAAGCATTAAATTCATGGAACTGTTTATCGGCAACATGTAATCGCGAGATATCCTCAACGCTTCTCTTAGAAAATCATTGCAGACTGCTGAATATAATAGTGATTTTGTCAGGTGTTGCATTTTTTTATAAATAATTTATACATAATTACCTATACGTAAAAAATAATATTGAAACATATGAATGTATATATATTACTATAAACATAATCAAAGACAGACGCAGCCACAGCAGCAAGAGATGATGTAAAAAAAAAGAATATCACTATATAATTTTGTTTTTATTTGTCCCGGGTAAAAAACTAAATTACCGTATTTTTTTGCCTATTTAAGCATTTGCCCCTTATATTATTATTATTATGTTACATTATATTATTATTTTTATATTATTGATATAGAAGAAAGTCTCTTTTAATCCGTAGATACTATGTGGTGTGTACTTGATTATCACATCAGATATGGTCGAAGACTATGAAATGTGGCTTGAATTTCTAACAGTAGGTATTGATAATGTTAAAGTTAAAACAAAGCTTTGTCTGCAGAATGCCGAATATTAATGTTAATTTTATCGTCGGTTTATGGGAATTTGAAAATTATTGATAAAATTCTCATTAAGCTATTCCAATCCAGTAATCATTTCGCCTGAACACGTTACTTATTATTTTGAGCGTTCCATAAATGGAGATAATTAATTGTGTTTATAGGATTATAAGTACTTAAATTAAATCAAGTTACTTTATAATAGATGTTTCTGTCAACAAAGTGCACATAGCCTGCCTAACGTGACCATACGTCCCGATTTGGACGGGACAGTCCCGCTTTCGGGCATTCTGTCCCGCTGTCCCCAGCGAGATCGACATAGTCCCGCTTTTGCAAACAGACAAAACGATAAATTTATTTAAATAAATTAAATATAAATAAATCATGTACCTACTGAGTTCCACACGTGTCTAAAAACAAGACTCGATATTTTGAAACAAATTTGTTCAGCCAGTTTAATTCCTATTATTTTGTTTTTAAATATAGCATGCAGCACACGGACTTGCTTTATTTTGTATCAAAATAATAATAACAAAATAAATAGCAATATAGCATAATATACCATAAAAATATATTAAACAAGCAAATAATATTATTATATTATTATTATATGCTTTATTAAGCATACCTGTCGAACTTTTCCCTAAAAGCGATCTCTTCCATAAATTATATCAAGTGAACAAGAATCATTAAAAGAAATATATTTTAATCATGTTGTACCGTTTGAAAAAAGAAACAGCAATAACATCAAAAATACATTTAATATAACCACAAGTAAGTATAATAAAAACTTTGGTTTAGTAAACAGCGGTAAGTAATTCCATCAAGGATCCAATTGCGGGGCACCCGGGGGCCACAGCAATGCAAGCATAATGCGGACTCAACTCGATTAAACTTGAAATACTCCGCTATCCATCCCCCTCCTTCAATAATTGCCTGCTGCATTGTATTACTTAAGTCAGGCTCTCAGAAAATTTTGTTTACTTTTAAATAGAGATGAAAATATAAATGCTTTCTTAAGTACTTTTGTTGTCATTTTCAATCGTGGGTGAAATTAAAATCCATCAGTGTAAAATTATATACCGTATTTTGATTTTCTAACAATCTTATAAGTTTCTAGCCGTACTGGTCCGCTTCGCTGGTCATTTAAAATTAACATTATTATTTATTGTCATTATTATTAGGGAGTAACACTCATATAAATATCAGCCTATCCATTAAGTATAATTATGTATTTTCTACATGGATACCAAGTTTCAAGTCAATCGGATGCATGGTTCAGTAGTTTTAACGGAACTTCCGTAAAAACCACTGTAGATTTATAATTTATATTATATTAGTATAGATGTTTATGAGTTGTTTGCTGCTTATTTAAGAAATTACTGACTAGCGGCGATTTTCCACTTTACATATTGTCGAAATCTACAATAATTCAAATCAATTTGTGTTGTAAAGTTTGTTGTGAATCTAGTAGTTCCATCTATCAAAGAGGTATGAAATGATCTGAAAAAGATGAGAAGGCATCTCAAAATTTTTACTAACGCCATCTCTGGAGCGTTAATGTAATTTTGCCATATAACTGCGTTTCAGAACATGAGGCTTTAACAGTACCGACTTCTTACTACAGATGGAGCTAAAACAAGATTTAAAATAATAATTTTTGATATCGCACCTTTAGAATTATTGAAGTAGCTTAATCTCTAAAATCTTGTTTTTTTGGTAAACGCAAAAATGTATTTGATTATTTTTTAAGATTTTCGATTTTATTGCTTTAATATATGCGCTTCATTTAAAAGAGGAAAGAGTACGTTTGTGCTTTTCTGGACTAAAAGAGACAGTTTAATTTTATAAGCTGATAGAATTTTGAATACCTACATGTCATGTTACATTAAAAGTATGAAGTATAAAACTTATTTTCTAAAAAGTTTTAGTTAAGACAATGGTGGTAAGACCTCTTGTGAGTCCGCACGGGTAGGTACCACCACGTTGCCTATTTCTACCGTGAAGCAGTAATGCGTTTCGGTCTAAAGGATAGGGCAGCCGTTGTAACTATACTTGAACTTATGTCTCAAGGTGGCTTCAGTAACCTAAGTGGTTACTGAAGCCCATAGATACCTGGTGGGCTGTGAGCTCGTCCACCCATTTAAGCAACAACAAAAAAATATAAAAAAAATTCTAAAGTTGCGTTATGAGAAGCATAAGTAACTAATTTATGTGTATTATACAGGGTGGCCGGAACATAGACGTCCAAAAAAAAATTTAGGTCCCTCGTGTCGGGGGGTATCCGAATCACACCCATGTATGCTCCGCGATTTTTGATAGTTTTCGAAATATGAATATTTTTCTAATTTATCGAAAATTTTCGACTTAGTCAACTTAAAAAAATAATTAAAAAAAATTTGAAGACTTTTCGAGCCTTTCTTTTTGAAACTGATTTTCTACGAGTTGTTCTTTTATGCGTAAAATAATCAGCTTCGTACCTTTATCGGAAGTTGTAAAAATGTTGGTGTAAAGAGAAAAAATTACGGTCGGTGATTATTATTAAATTACAGTTACTTACATTTTCAACTTTAAATTAAAAATCTAAACAGGTGATTAAACAGTGTTTAAGTGACTTTTAAAAATGGGCTAGGCTCTCAGTGTTCATAATCAATAAAAAAAGTAGTGCTTAACGGGCTAGTTTGGCTAAAATTGGCCTTCAAAGACAGCGAGGTGGATAATTCTTAAAAATTATTTTGCCTGCCATAAAAAAAAATTAACAATTTTATCATTCATAATAGTAGGGGAGCCCAAGCGGGGATTTCGGGATTTACTAAAGCGCGGCAGATTAATATACAGGGGGATACCTTGTACCCGTTTGAGTACCTACCTCCACCAATATGAGCCCCGTATATAAGGCCGCGCGTCAAGGATAAAGGATCAGATTATTCAGATTAGTAAAAAAAAAACGATCATCAGAAAATCTCGAGCGCGTCAGATTAAGGTAGGGTGAGTTAATTACATGCTAAAAAGTGTATATTCCACTAAACTGACAATTTGAGAGTGACGCAAAGAAAGGGGAGGGCGGAAAAGTTGTAAAAAAACGTCATCTCAACATTCTCGAGCGTGACTGAATTTTTTTTAAGCTATTGCATAGATTTTATCGCGGGCCTTGAGCGCGGCGAAGGAATCATGAAATTCCGTAACGAAAAAAACCTTACACCCCTCACTCAGCCTACCATGTAGCTCGCGTTCAACACATTCACACGTTGCGCTTGTGTAGTGTTTTTTTTTTTTTTATTGCCCTTGTAGGCAGACGAGCATACGGCCCACCTGATGGTGAGTGGTTACCGTTGCCCATGGACTTCAGCAATGCCAGGGGCAGAGCCAAGCCGCTGCCTACCGTTTAATACTCTCCACAAGCCTCGTTTGAAGAAGGACATGTCATAGCGCTCGGGAAACACCGTGGAGGGGAGCTCATTCCATAGCCGGATGGTACGTGGAAAAAAAGATCTCTGGAAACGTACTGTGGATGACTGCAGTGGCTCCAGGTAGTACGGATGAACTCTGCTCCGGTGGCGGGCGGTGCGATGGTAAAAACGAGATGCCGTTATCATTATATATTATTATATAATATATAATGATACCGGCATCTCGTTTTTATTTTTTATATATATCATATATATTATGTTTGTGAATAAGCGCGTGGCGTGACGTCACACTGCATGCGCATCATGAAATTATTGATTTATTTTTAAGCTATTGCATAGCTTTATTAAAAATTATAACTCGAAAACTATCAAAAATCGCGGAACTTACATGGGGGTGATTCGGATACCTCGCGACACCAGGGACCTAATTTTTTTTTTGGACATCAATTTTCCTGCCACCCTGTATGTGAGCATAAGGTCCAATCTACATTTTGCAAAAGTAGCTTTGATTTGTAATTTAATTCGTGCTTTTATTGTTAGATATGCGAACGAGCTCACTGCTATTTGGAGGAAACAGACAACGACAATGTGAATGCTCCGACTAGTCTTGAGAAGTAACTTTGAAGTCCCTATTGTATTTTCCTATTGTTCAAACAAGAATGTATGGTTGTTTCATGGTAGATACAAGTAAGATGGTGCTGCTTACTCATTGGGATATGAAGTGGTAAGATATAAACTTGTAGGAATTGTTTGAAAATTTCCCAGCTATTTAAATCATAAAAACTATTATTCCGTACGCGTTCTTTCGCTTTTCACTTAAAAAGTTCTCGATGTTTCAGTGCTGGCAATAATATTTTTATTCAGTGTGCTTAGTGCGAGTTTCTTGACGTTCGCGATAGCGTAAAAGTTATCCCAATTTTGTATGCAGTTGGAACAGCGCCCCTAGCGGCAAACGTACACAAGCAATCCCATTCCATACAAATATGAGCGAACTTTTACGCAATCGAGAACGTTAAAAAACTCGCACTAAGCACACTGGTACTTCATAATGAAAAAAATGATCAGAAAAGAAATTGTGCGCCCAAATTTAGAACGGTCGAAAAAATACATAGATTATCTTATTTATGTTAGTTAGTTTTTCTTATCTTATCTATTTCGAAAATAAATTTTTTTCATCTCCGCAGCTCAAACATGTCGCTTTTGCTTTTGAGACAACACAGTG
The DNA here is from genome assembly GCF_003987935.1 of Bombyx mandarina. Next base: position 1,154,653 of record NW_021011545.1, on the reverse strand, counting down.
AACAAAACGCGATTTTGATTCGAGCGTGGGTCAAAGTAACTTTTTAATTTTTCAATCTTCAGTGCCACGAATTGACATTGTTCAGCCATAAATTTGAAACATTCGAATTTTACTGTGCTCTGTCTCTTTCACATGCACCTAAGAAAGCGACTGAAAAAAACAAACCTCTTCGAAATTCGATTTCCCTAAAATTTAAAGATATTTGTAATAAAGAAATTACGTTTTTTTTAAATACTTATTTCAATCTGTTCCTGTTCATTCCTATGTCTCCTAAGCAATATGTGTTCTCACTGCTGAGGTGAAAAGCTACGTGTGCTACACGAGACCAAAGTTTTTTCCCTCTCGTGCTGTTGAGTCCTTCACTGCGCTTAGGATTCTAACTATGAACCATAGAATCCTTCGCTTGCTCGGGACTCAAAATCAACGCTCGAAACAAAAAACAACTTTGCTCTCTTGTTGCACAAATAACTATTGGAAAACAGAGCCGAGACTAGATGACTAGTATTGTCTTCGCTTTGGTCGTATGCCTAATTAAAACTACTTTTACGGTTTAATCTAGTTTTTTATATTGTCATAATGTAATGGTTTTTAAGCTATTACATAGTTTCTATCGCGGGCCTTGAGCGCGGCGACTGAATCAAGAAATTCCGTAACGAAAATAACCTGACACCCCTACTACGCCTACTATGTAGCTCGCGTTCAACACATTAATACGTTGCGCTTGTGTAGTTTTTGTGAATAAGCGCGCGGCGTGACGTCGCACTGCCGCATGCACATCATGAAAAGTCTGCCCATCTCTCCCTTGCGCGGTCTATGTTATAAGTGTGAAGGGGACAGTTAATGTTTTGCTTTTGTTAATGCTTATAAATATAGCGTGGTCTTATTGTCGATTTATAATTGCATAAGTTGATAAAAAATGCTATGCAATAGCTTTAACGCGGCAGTCACCTAGTGCTACACGTGTTTTTTTTCTGACGTTTCGAATATTTTACAGTTATCATGGTCACCAACGTCTAGTCGTAAGTAGTTTTAACTTTTAATTAAGTATCAATACCACTTAGATTTATTAATGTAGCACATTAGGTATTTGCGTGTGCTAAGGTACTTAGAGCAATTTCGTGCGAATAAGACGTTTTTTCATTTCCAACGAATAACTTTCATTAATCTATACTAATATTATAAAGAGGAAAGATTTGTTTGTTTGTTTGTTTCGAATAGGCTCCGAAACTACTGGACCGATTTGAAAAATTCTTTTTCCATTAGAAGCCGACTTTGTCCCTGATGAACATAGGCTACTTTTTTAAATTATTTTTTTATTTTATTTTTTTGGTTTTATGTGTGTTTTAATGTTTCCGAAGCGAAGCGAGGGCGGGTCGCTAGTATGTTATAAATATTTCACTCCTGAACGAATTTTTTTTTCCTAAGAGAAATCGTATAATATTTTACATTTCTTTTCGGCAAAATAACAAGAGGACGATAATTATGCCGAATTAACGAAGTGCTTCTTTTATTCTTCTCTGTCCCTACTAACAAAACGTTGCTAAATGAGGGTAAAAATTACAACGGCAATTGTTTCGGGGGTCGAATATTTTATTCTAACTGAATCTACATCACTTCAAAAGGCTCCAAGACAAAGAAAAATAATATAAATACACAGGAGCCCTTCGAAGACTCTTGAAGCTTAAGGTATTGTTACACTAGTGGCACTTCTGGGCTTTTACAACGAAGGATCCTGGGTTTTAGTGTGTACTTGAAACATTTTTCGAATACTTATAGCTGATGTGTAATATATTAAGTGAGATAAGCGGAAACGTTGCTTTACTGAAGTCGAAAAGGGCTTAAGTGCAACGATATTAGTCATGTTTTAAGCATATCTAAGTATCAATATTTATAGTTTGGGATCTAATATAAAATCACTTGGTGGAATACTTTGTGTTGCTCGAAACTATGGACTTTTTTTATTGCTTAGATGTGTGGACGAGCTCACAGTCCACCTAGTGTTAAGTGGTTACTGGAGCCCATAGACATCTACAACGTAAATGCGCCACCCACCTTGAGATATAAGTTCTAAGGTCTCAGTATAGTTACAACGGCTCCCTCATCCTTCAAACCGAAACGCATTACTGCTTCACGGCAGAAATAGGCAGGGTGGTGGTACCTACCCGTACGGATTCACAAGAGATCCTACCACCAGTCCGTAATTTCCTCAGCATAGTATTACCTGCAGCGTAAATTTACGTGATTGTTTTTTATAACGGTAACACTGATGAAAGTAATAGTGGCTTATTAATTTAAATGGATACTTTTAAGTTCTTTATCGAAAAGTGTCCATCAAATTTTTAAGTATGATAGAGCCTTTAGGTGCTCGAGCAGGCTGTAGAGCTGACGTCATGACTTACATTAAATGTAATTTTTCTTTATCGTTCGTTCTCTGTGAAGCATCGTGGGACCACTTAGAGACTTTTTCGTTATTACTGTTTTGAGAAATTGTTTTTTTTTTTTTTGCTATTCTTGGATAACATCACCAGTTATAATTGGTTCAATTTAAAATTACCACATCATATCAAGGTTTGTGACAAAAAAATAAGCATTTTGAAGTCGTCGTGGCCTAAAGGATAAGACGTCCGGTGCATTTGTATATAGCGATGCAACGGTGTTCGAATCCCGCAGGCGGGTACCAATTTTTCTAATGAAATACGTACTTAACAATTGTTCACGATTGACTTCCACGGTGAAGGAATAACATCGTGTAATAAAAATCAAAACCCGCAAAATTATAATTTGCGTAATTACTGGTGGTAGAACCTCTTGTGTAATGTAGTAATGCGTTTCAGTTTGAAGGATGGGGCAGCCGTTGTAACTATACTGAGACCTTGGAACTTATATCTGAAGATGTGTAGCGCGTTTACGTTGTAGATGTTTATGGGTTCCAGTAACCACTTAAACACCAGGTGGGCTGTGAGCTCGTCCACACACCTAGGCAATAAAAAATAAAATAAAAAGGTAACAAAAGTGTAAACCCATTATTTTTTACAAAAGCCCTTACTCACCATCAGATATCGTTTCTCATCAGCTGGATTTCACATTTAAAACGAAATGAACATTCTCGTAACACAAACACGGACAGGGAGTGGATTTAAATTGAATTCAAACATGCCAATACGCCAACTGAGACCAGGCCGATCTGCACGATGCCAATTAGCGTTGTTTACTTGAGCATCCCTGCACTTTGATGTTCAAATCGAGTCGTATTTATAGCAGAAGTGTATATAAATTGGATCGAGAATTGTACTGTCGCGAACTAAAGTCGATACCTGGACTGAGTATCGGTTTCTATATAACCGCAAATTAATTCAACAGAGTCGCGGGATACTTATTGATGTCATAATATACACTTGAGTTAGTTAGCTATGTTTTTATAAATAAATAAAACAACGTGCTCATACTGTTTGTAAGGAATTTTTGAAAATGTTGCCAGCTTATTACTTCTATACATACATAGATTTATTTGGGTACAAGGATATTACACATAGGGTATAAAGCTTCTAGGCCTGTCAGCTTAAAGTATCAATTTGATTAAATGTTTTATTAATTTAATCCGTATTGTCGTGAATATCGCTAACTGTACGAAATTTCTATCGTCGATTTTCCAATAATTATCTTTCGTGCAAACCTTGGCCTTAAAATTACTAACGCAACGAAAGTGTGTGCTTTTGTCAAACGATGCGTGGCCATGTACTTAATATGTGACAATTGATTTAAGCACGCTTTGAATAGTGAGATATGTGTAATTATAAAAAATTCTACGACGCTGTGAGAAACATGAATACGTTTACTGGTGGTAGGACCTCTTGTGAGTCCGCACGGGTAGGTACCACCGCCCTGCCTATTTCTGCCGTGAAGCAGTAATGCGTTTCGGTTTGAAGGGTGGGGCAGCCATTGTAACTATACTGAGACCTTACAACTTATATCTCAAGGTGGGTGGCGCATTTACGTTGTAGATGTCTATGGGCTCCAGTAACCACTTAACAACAGGTGGGCTGAGAGCTCGTCCACCCATCTAAGCAATAAAAAAAAAAAAATGTGTGTAATTATAAAAAAATCTAAAAAAATCTACAATGCTGTGAGGAAAATGAATACGTGCTAAAATGATCTCCACCGACCACGACCATTATTAATAATGAACACGCCTAAATTGAACAATAAAAGTATGTGTTTGTTTGTATGTACGTAACGTAATTTTTTAACGTCAATAACATGGACTTCAAGAATCCGATCTTATTAATAATTTAATAATATTCTATTCTAGCCCACAGCCCACAGCCCACAGCCCACATACGTCCACTACGTGACATAGGCCTTCCTCAAGACTCGCCAAAAAGATCGGTCCTGTGCTACTTGCATACAGCGGATTACCGCGAACCTCAATAGGTTTTATAATATATACATCTAATATCCTGACTAGTATCAACAGCATAAAAAATATAAAATTAATTATTAGTGTAGCTTGCTATTTATATCATACACATATAATTTAAATATTTTATTGAAGTAAGATCATTGAAGACTAATATTGTAATTATAGTTTTAATCAACAAATGAATATGACATGAAATTTATCAATCAATTCACGTTTTGTACGAAATTGTGTATCTAGAATTTCAAGGCGGGTTATTATTAGTATATTTAGCAGTTATATTAGATACGAAAGTGAAAATTTAGAATGAGAAATCAACAACACGAGATAAGACGCTTAAAGGATTTAACGTTATTATGTTATCCCATAGGATAACACATTATTATGTTATTCTATAGGATAGCCCGTTATTATGTTATCCCATAGGATATCCCAGGACATTTTAATTATTTAATTCTAGGCGATGCGACGCCACAGTCGTTTGTAGTTATTTAAATGCGGAGACATTTAAATGGTGTTTAGTTGTAAGGTTAGATTTTATATAGTTTAAGTTCACTGTTTGTCTTCCAAATAAAATAAAATAAAATAATAATACCCTCCTGGGAATTGATTGCCTACTAGTGGTTACGAGACTGGTCCCGAAGTCATTTTCCTTCGACTGTGTGTCGCAGCGAAGGTTTCACAATTAGGAACTTATACTTCACTTATAATACAACAGCTGATGTCGTATACTCATATTATCTGACTAATAGTGTAAGATCCGAGTCCTAATCCTATAGCACTCGAGAGGTATCGAGGGAGAGGGAAGTTTCAAATATTTATCATAGACTATGTACAATAAGCCGAACATTTTTTTCGATTTTTGTTTACCTTTGTTTAATTCAGTATATGGATATATTGTACTGTTGGTTTTCGATATAAAAAAAAACAGTTCATTCCAGATCCATGTAGTATAGTTGTAAAAAGCTATTTCCGAAAGCAACCGTTGTTGAAGCATGCGGTTTTACATCCTCTAAGGCTGGGTGGATCCAATAAAAATGAGTTGACGATATCATTTCAAACAAATCCTCTGATCCATCATGGAAAGTACAGCGCAAGACCCAGTTAATATTGGAGTCTTACCGATATCATTTTTCAATGACATTAAAAACAATTCACCTTGAGCGCTGTTAGCAAGGTCCTGCTATAAATTAATACAATGTCCGACATCTATAAACGATCACTGAAGATCTATAAAGACGATCGGGTCACTCTTAAGCCTCGAATCGCGAATTACGAGGACACGCTGAAATGACCTGTCGTCGACAGAAGCGGATAGGATGAAAGGAAAATTGTTGTTCAGATTTGCAGCTCTTTTTAATGAAAAAAAATCTATAAACATTTTAAATTTATATTACAATTTTAAGGTAAGAAAACTACATTAAATCCTACATTAAACGTTAGTTATTTTAATGTTTAAGAAATTCGTACGCAAATGTACAATGCTCATTACTAGAGAGCCAATTGAGATCTTGTAATGTGAGCTTAATAGTCATGTATAGAGCTTTCACGTTAATGAGTTTGGTAACAAGACGTTGAGTAACGTTGGCACGTCACAGAAGATTAATTCATTTACGGTTATTCGAGTATCTATATCTATATCTATATCTATACTAATATTATAAAGAGGAAAGATTTGTTTGTTTGTTTGTTTCGAATAGGCTCCGAAACTACTGGACCGATTTGAAAAATTCTTTTTCCATTAGAAGCCGACACTGTCCCTGATGAACAAGGGCTACTTTTAAAAAAAAAAATTGTTTTTGTTTTTTATTTCATGTGTGTTTTAATGTTTCCGAAGCGAAGCGAGGGCGGGTCGCTAGTGTAAATATAAAACGGGTCAATACCAAATATGACTTAGATTGCAAAGCATAAAATTTCGATGTTTTAATTAAATCGTAATTAGACGGACAAAAATACATGGCATGAAACAGTTTGCTTTTGAACTTTAATAAATTGACCACATATCGACGCTTGAAAGGCAAACGTGACTAAGCGACAATAACTGCTTTGTACATAAATGATAGCCAATAACCATATCCGATGCGCAAAAAAAAAAAAAAAATTCTAGGTCTATTAAAATCATTTCAATCCTACAGCTACTAGCTAATTCTACTACAGCTAGATTCGTTAAAATAAATTTTGTTTTTAGATATTTTAACTTTAAATTAGTCTACTGTAAAGTTTACGCATTGTCGCTTAGTCACGTTTGCCTTTCAAGCGTCGATATGAAACAAAATGCATCAGCATCGTATTATACTTTCGTGACATTTTAAGTTTTTCTGAGCTTGTACAAAACACCTGATCGTTGTTTATTACTCCAGTGCCATCTAGTGGCACTGTGTAAACGTAAACACCCCACTCTCATAGGGCGGTTTTTTGAAAGTATTAAAATTAATTAAATTTTATAAAAAAATTGAAAAATGAGTATTATTACTATAACTATCACAAAAGCAAACTTTATACCAAAAAAAAGGTATTTTATTTTCGTTTTTGTGAATAATTAACCGGAAAAACCTAGTATAAACGTTAGAACAAAAAAATGATTTTATTTTTTGTAGAGATGTGTATAATTAAAAATTATTTTTTACTTTCGATTGCTACGTTTTATAAATATATAAAAAAGATAAAAAATATACACATATAAACTTATATATATAATACATAAGTAATATTTAAATAAATAATTACTTACTAAAAATCACGTCTCGTTAACTGGTCCCGTGCTAAGTTCGTTAAGAGCTTGTGTTACAGGTATCAGATAACGGAAATAAGTGTAAGATTTTTATTATACACATATAAATCCATAGCCCTGGAAAAGACATTTTTATATTTATCATACAAATCTTCCCTTGGCGGGATTCGAACCCACAACCACCTTGTCTAGGGACCATGTCATTTCCCACTACACCAGACGGCCGTTAAAATAAAAATAAAAGTAAAGTAAATATATATAATCTATATATATAAAAGAAAGTCGTGTTAGTTACACCATTTATAACTCAAGAACGGCTGAACTGATTTGGCTGAAAATTGGTGAAGAGGTAGCTTAGAACCAGGAGAAGGACATAGGATACTTTTTATCACATTCCCGTGGGACGTGACATAAAACGTGGTATAACAAAACGCAACTGATATGGAATAACAAAACGCAACTGACAGTTAAACGTTCTATGGTTAAATTTTGAAGTTGACCGGTTGATGTGTTTGAAAGAAACCGTGTGGCGGAACAAAGCTCGCCGGGTCCGCTAGTAAAGTATAAAAAAAGTTAAGACAAAATACAAATACAGTCAATGTTGTTTTTCGTGTATATTCTTTAAGTAGCATTAACTATATTACATTATAAGACCGGTAAGTAAATATTTTTAAATAAATATAAGTTGTATTGTAACTGTAATGTAAAACTGTGTATGCGTTTGTCTAATAAACGTAAATATAAAAACCGGTTAAGAAAACAGCTTGGGGTATGTAGCTAGTAGATCTGATACAAAATCATACTCTAATTTTTCTTTTCTCTTGTTCATTCGGTTTTCAAGAAAAAGAAAAAAAAAACTACACGACTGATTTTGATGTTGCGTAAAAAGCACTTAAGATAATTAAAAAAATCTATTAACAAAGGATTTTTTTTTACTTTTTTCCCTACCTATCTGACAGTAGCCTCAAGGGACTAGTCTAGCTTCGCCGTGATTAGTGGGCGACCTCACAGGGCTTTGAATGAAAGAATTTTCCAATATCTTGTTACTGTAAAATTGAGACTTAGAACTCATGTCTAGACGAACAATTAATTTAACTACTATATCAATTTCGACATGGCGGTACAAATCATTCACGTTGACTTGAGTCTGTTCTGCTAGTTATAAAATATACTACACATATTATACTCAAGCCCGACTTACTGTGTTTACGCAATTTTGTTTCTATTTCCGCCGCGAAAGAAAGAAAGAAAGAGAAAGAAAGAAATCATTTATTCGCCAAGCATAGTGAAATTGACTTTGAAGTCGTCGTGGCCTAATGGATAAGACGTCCGGTGCATTCGTGTTGAGCGATACACCAGTGTTCGAATCTCAGGCGGGTACCAATTTTTCTAATGAAATACGTACTCAACAAATGTTCACGATTGACTTCCACGGCGAAGGAAAAAAAAAGAAAAGGGTTTCACAGGCGGTTCCCCATTCCACATTTAATGTGGATTTCAGCAATGTCAGGGGCCTACATAGCAATCTTGACGCCGTACACCACCACCTTGAGACGGCGCAGCCTGCCCTGCTTTTTTTAACGGAAACACAGATATCTGCTCCGGATGATACCTCATACCTTGAGTACCCCGGCTACGTATTGGAGCACAACTTCCTGCGTAAAGCCGGGGTGTGCGTATTCGTCCGGGCTGATGTCTGTTGTCGCCGTCTTCGGGGCCTCGAACAACGGGACCTGTCCCTCTTGTGGCTGCGCGTAGATCACGGGGGCCGTAGCCGAATCTACGCGTGCCNCAAAATGCTGGGAGTCCTCAACAGAGCGAAGCGGTACTTCACGCCTGGACAAAGACTTTTGCTTTATAAAGCACAAGTCCGGCCTCGCATGGAGTACTGCTCCCATCTCTGGGCCGGGGCTCTCAAATACCAGCTTCTTCCATTTGACTCCATACAGAGGAGGGCCGTTCGGATTGTCGATAATCCCATTCTCTCGGATCGTTCGGAGCCTCTGTGTCTGCGGAGGGACTTCGGTTCCCTCTGTATTTTATACCGTATGTTCCATGGGGAGTACTCTGAGGAATTGTTCGAGATGATACCAGCATCTCGTTTTTACCATCGCACCGCCCGCCACCGGAGTAGAGTTCATCCATACTACCTGGAGCCACTGCGGTCATCCACAGTGCGTTTCCAAAGATCTTTTTTGCCACGTACCATCCGGCTATGGAATGAGCTCCCCTCCACGGTGTTTCCCGAGCGCTATGACATGTCCTTCTTCAAACGAGGCTTGTGGAGAGTATTAAGCGGTAGGCAGCGGCTTGGCTCTGCCCCTGGCATTGCCGAAGTCCATGGGCGACGGTAACCACTCACCATCAGGTGGGCCGTATGCCCGTCTGCTTACAAAGGCAATAAAAAAAAAAAGGAATAACATCGTGTAATAAAAATGAAACCCGCAAAATTATAATTTGCGTAATTACTGGTGGTAGGACCTCTTGTGAGTCCGCGCGGGTGGTTACCACCACCCTGCCTATTTCTGCCGTGAAGCAGTAATGCGTTTCGGTTTTAAGGGTGGGGGAGCCGTTGTAACTATACTTGAGACCTTAGAACTTATATCTCAAGGTGGGTGGCGCATTTACGTTGTGGATGTCTATGGGCTCTAGTAACCACTTAACACCAGGTGGGCTGTGTCCTCTTCCACCCATCCAAGCAATAAAAAAAATAATAAAAAAATGAGTTATTACATTTTACAAGTTAAAAGCAGCGTGTATGCTTTGTCATTATTTGACAAGCGAATTTCAGTGCAGTGCAAGATATTATAATATTATATAATTTACCATTCATTCATCCATAATTCAACTAATAATTAAAAAATCCATTTATTTTCAATGTCGTCCCTAAGAAAATCATTTATGTGATAATAATTTTCACTAATAAGGTTATCTTTTGGTTTTCATTCCACGTGTTCTCATTAGAAGGATAGAATAGGCCGAAGCATCCACGTGTACTCCTTAAAATTGCAGAGCAGTGCCGTGACATTTCTAACTTTGACGTCTAGTTTCAACATTAAGGATACCGCATCACATCATTCATTCATTCTATCCCGGAATTTTCGACCTGATGTACTAAATCTAACGTCCAAACATCGAAAATACATATTCATTATTCAATGCCATTAGTAAGGCGACACGAATAAGTCACAGGGTGTACGTACACTCTCCAGCGACTGTCCATGAGAAATCTTATTAAAGTTAATGAAGTAAACATGTCTCCTTATTAAGGTATTTTCCTGCGTTCTGTCTCCTGAATTGCTGTTACGAGAAATGAGGATATCTTTGATATTTATTTGAACATCAAGATTTAAAAGATCGTGCTTTTTATCACGTCAAGTCGCAGACAATATTGTTACGGGCTGGGGTTCGGGATAAATAAAACTTATTTTTTATTTTTATTTATTTATACTTATTGTACACAAAAGAAAATACAATAAAAACAGATTTAAAGAATGTCTAAATACTATATACAAAGGCGAGCTTAACTCATTCATGAGTTTTCGTCCAGCAAACCATTAGCAGAGAGAAATACGATGTATAAGAGGGGAAAAGTGTACAATATAAAAGGTATTAAAGCATGATTGATAACTAAGCTTTGAAAAAACAAAAAAAAAACAAAAATCTATTATAAAATGAAAAATACGTATAAATAAACATACATACAACAAGTTTCACCGAAATACAAATTAAAACTCTATTAAACACTTAGAACACTTAAAGAAAACCATACAATTTTGTAATTCACTTCTTCCGCTTCGCTTCGAGTGATCCGTTCGCTGTTTTGCTTCGAGTAGAAACGATTACTGTCTTCGTGTCATATTTGCATCGCTTTTGTACTCGATACAACATTTCTCGATACAATTACCGAGAACATTCCCGGCTAGACCAGTCGTTTCGATATGTTTCTCCGATGACAGATGGCGATACTCTTACCGGCGTAACAATATCTTTAATTAATATGTACATATGTAATTTTAAAACTTAAAAAAAACCGCTGAAATAGCGAACAGAACAACAACTAATTTCCTTGCCGATACTGGTTAGCTTATTAGAGTGCACTTATAAAATTATTGTATAACTAGCGGCCCGCCCCGGCTTCGCTTGGGAAGTAGCACACGCGATGTAAAGAATTTTAGGTAATTTTTTTACACATTGGGTTACATTATTGGAGTTTCAGTGAGGATCCCTAATTTTTTTGAAAATATAATAAATATGGCCTATGTCACGCGGAGATAGCGTAGCTTTCCAACAGTGAAAGAATTTTTCAATCGGTTCAGTAGTTTCGGAGCCTATTCAATACAAACAAACAAACAAATCTTTCCTCTTTATAATATTAGTATAGATTATCAGCGATCTTTTATGCGCATTTTCAAGTTAATCGGGCGTCTATAGGTCGGTGAATATTATGTTCAAAGATTCCGTTGCATACTGCCAAAGATACATACATGCGTACGAAGCTAATAAAAGCCTGTTATAAGTATCTTTATAGTGAAACTCGGCTATTTAACTATTAGTAAATGTATGGAAATCAACCACGACAACAACAAAGAGATGAAAAAACCAATCGTGTGCGACCTGCCATTTTTTTATGACATAATAAAAAAAAACCTTCAATCAAAACTCTAACTCTACAAAGTTTGAATTGACGCGCGAATGTAAATTTGACGAATAGACAAACTAACAAGCGTTGATTTCAACAAAAAAAAAAAAACTTCTTCAATAATTCAATTAAATTTTATCTTTTGTAATAGAAACATAACAGTTACCAGAACGTACCGTGTTCGAAATTTCGAGACGATAAAAAGCATTACCATCTAAATACGTAATCGAGTTCGCTCGAGTGTGTCGTAATGTATTTGTTGTTCCATTTTGATCGGTCCTTTGTTCCGAAAGCCATCAGCCGACCCAATCAAGTAAGAAATTGGTGATCTCGACAGAGGCCGAGGCTTCCCTTACACGATGCTGCTACTAAAGATAAGCTCCTTAGGACGTGGTGAAATGTGTCGCGGTGCAGAAAATCCCGATCAAAACAGATTTCAACGGCTCCAATGAGAAAATGTTCCGGAACGCTTCAATAATATACGAGTAAATTTCGGTGCAGCGGGTATTTTGTTGTTCAATCACCGCGAGACACTTGTACTTTTATTGTTAATACTATTACTATTAATAGTAGTACACTGAAACATATCTGCTGTATCTATTTCAGGATTTCAGGTAGATAAAACGGTCGCCCAGAAGAGATCGCTTTTAGCGATAAGAATGTCATACAATTATACCTGTCTGTTGACTATTTTTGAATGTTAATTCTTTTTTTTCCCTACATATTCGAACGTAATCTAGGGGGCTATTCTAGCTTCTCGCGGACGGGTAGGTGAAATCGCAGGTTCAACCTGAGAGAATTTGCTAACACTAGTCCTAGTAAGAGCATTGCTTCGCAGAATCTACCACCTGATCTGTATTGCAACCACTGAGAACATTCTGCGAGAAACTTGGGGCATTATTAATTGTGTTTTGGTGTGCAATAAAGTATATTCTCTCTCTCTCTCTCTCTCTCTCTCTCTCTCTCTCTCTCTCTCTCTCTCTTTTTTTTCTCCCTAAAATAAAAAAAAATCTTTTATTTCAACATATTCGTCGTTTATAAAATAAGTTAAAGTTAATATAGTAGCTAAGTAAGCATATTTAAAAAATATGTCAAGTACACTTGTGCTTATTACGAGTATATTGATTTCGTTCGTGAACGTGATGTTTTGAATAATAAAATAAAATATTCATATCGATTGAATTTTTCTCGTAACAGTACAATCATTTTGAATATCGAATCTGAACAATTGTTAACGCCACTGCCCAAGGGGACATTTCCCAAAAAATTCCGAAGCTCCTTACTTTACTATTTCAGTTACCTATATCGTATATTAAATTTCCAATCACAAATACACCTTGACAATAAAACGTCACGTTTGATTAGTCACGGGTAAATACCTCGTCGACCCTCGCTCGTTCATCGTCACCACACAAATGCGTTCAATAACATCGGAAGGGCTAATATTTTTTTACGGCTCAACACAGGTGAGTAGTACTTATTGAGTATTCTCACTTATTATTTTATGTAGGTATATTTCACATATTTGGTTGAAGTAGATTAATTACTACAGTAAGTATATTAATTACTACAGTGGCTGTAAGTAAATTTTTAGTTGGTGTGGGTTTTTAAGCTATTGCATAGCTTTTATCGTGGGCTTTGAACGCGGCGACCGAATCAAGAAATTCCGTAACGAAAATAAAACCTAACACCCCCACTCCACCTACCATGTAGCTCGGGTTCAACACATTCACACGTAGCGTTTGTGTAGTGTTTGTGAGTAAGCGCGCGGCGTGACGTCGCACTGCATGCGCATCATGAAAAGTCTGCTCATATCTCTCTCGCGTGGTCTAGCTTATGAGTGTGAAGGGGACAGTTAATGTTTTGCTTTTGTTAATGTTTATAAATATAACGTGGTCTTATTTTGTTATTGTTTTAATATTAAATTATAATTTGTCTAAGCATAAGTTGATAAAAAATGCTATGCAACAGCTTTACCGCGGCAGTCCCCGAGTGCCACACGTGTTTTATTGCGGCTAATTACTTGACCTCATAGGCATCATAGCGTGAATGGCCAGTTCTATAGTACTACGGCTGCCCCACCTATCAAACTGATGCTTTGCGCAAAATTAGGCTAGGCAGTGGTACTTACCCGTGCAGTCTTACAAGATATCCTGGCAACAGCAAAATCATAGTAAGTGTCAAATATTAATACATAATTACCAAATTAGGATTATTAATCATCGTAATTAATAATCACAAATTGGTGATTATTAATATCTGAAACACAATTCTGTATACAACATACCGCGAGCTGTGGCTTTGCTATTCCAACAACAAATAATCAAACCATGAAGCAATTAATACTGAGATTGTTTGCAAACGTTTGTCATGCGTTCCCAAGCAACGGCCGACAGATGATTAGAAAATTAATTTGGTTGGGGAATTGTATTCAATTGAAATTATGATGGCTTCTTATAAAAACTAGAGGTCCCACAGTAGCCGAAATTCGACTATAATTAATTGGAATTGTATAATTTTCTTTTTCTTCTTCTTCTGAAGTATAATAAGGTTGTACACTATTATGATTATATTTTATACTTCTATAATCACAAATTTCGCCAAGGCTACACTATAAAAAAATATTAATAAAGACAAACAAAATTTAATCTAATCTCAAAGACGTCAAGAACAAAAGTTTAACAATAAATAGTATGCATGCGTGTGTGCGTCAAATACATGTAAGGGAGTTCATATAGAGTCCCTTCTTTATTTCGCCGTAAAGTCGTGTTTTATGTAATTAATACCATAGTTGAAACAATATAAATTTTATTGTTGCAGCGGCATAAACAATTCTAAGTAATTATATTACATTAGTTAATAAACACATTATAATTTATTTTTACGTTTTAAATTTTCGGCGGTAAAAAGGTCCCGTGTCACAGACTATATTTCGTTTCCCACATCTCGTGCGTTCCGGCTTACGCATCATAAAAAGGTGCGTACTTAAACGCCACACATGGTATGTAGTGTGTGTAATGTTTTCTTTATTGATTTAATGTATCTTTTATGCATTACCTATTTAAAAAATAAAATTTGGATTGTGCACTTCTTCTCTATATTATCTATAAGTGTGGAAAATATCATACTCCTACGTCCGCACAATTTTCGTAAAAAGGGATATAAAGTTTTTGCTTCACGTATTAATATATAGATGTTAATAAATCTGAAGAACGATTAAGCAATTTCAAAACCGTTAACCATGATTTTTTCTATATAGATATAGATAAAAAAAATTGAGTTGCATTTATAACAAATAGTTGTGTACAACCAAAGTCAATGAATTTCGCAGCTATTTATCCATTCCGATATTACGAATGGAAAAGTGTTTCTTAACTACTTAACTGATCAACATAAAATTTTGCATACAGATTGTCAGGGCCATAGAAGAGTGCATAATAATAATGGTGATAAGTCACACACGGTCATTGGCCCAAAATTAGGATTGTTTGTACTAAGCAAACAAAGGGCAAACAAAATTGTTCATGAAAGGTATGTTAATAAAACTAATAATAAGACTAATTAAACGCCTAGATAACCGAAATTCATGCAAATGTCGATAACTTTTCAAATTTTTGTGTATTGAAATTATTTAAATAAAATTTCGCATTTCAATTTGATGGGGTCCACAACTTAGGTCTAGAAGGTAGTGGTAAAGAAGAATATGGTAAAGTGGGAAGTGGTAAAGAAATTGATGATGTAGTCATAGTGTGGGTACATGAGTTCGTGCACCGCGAGGGGCAGCTGAGTGGTTACTTCACTAGTGTCGAGGAGCTGGCTGAGCGCCAGACAGACGCAGACGCCGCATTGTTAGGGTACGTCTACAGTTTTATTTTATTTAAATATCCTGCCAGCAATAAATTAATTACATGCAATAATCTACCTTATTAATAAGAACTTTAGACCGTGTAACCAAGTGTCAAGCGAATCGCTAATGAACATATTTTTGTTTTTCCTGCCTAAGCTGATGGCCTTGAGAAGCCGTTTCAGTGTAACCCTAGGTGAGCTCGCGGGGCTCAAACCTAACGACGTTGCTAACACTAACCCTAGCAAGAGCAGTGCTTCGCAGAATCTACCGCTGAATCGGAAACGCGACCCATTGAGATGATCCGGCGTTATCCGGGTTAATTTACTCGCGCAGTCCTTCGACGCAAGCGACGGGTTCGACGAGAACGATGACCGGAATGCACATTGATAATGCGAGAGACACAACCGGCATACCTTGAACCTTATTAAGCATGTCAAGCCTCGTTTGTCAGTCAGTACCGCGAGGCGAAATAAAATATACATTTTCTACTTTATTTTCTTCGTGATATTTAAAAAAAATACATAATATATTATATGGATCTAAATCTTAAGTTATCATTAATTTGTTTATGGTCGAATTTGGGAGATTATAGAGCGAAATTACTGAGTTGGAATCCGTGAGTAATATGAATTTATTTAAGACTCATTCAATACAGACCTCATGCGTCTCAGCGATCCTTCAACGCTTATTGAATTTTTTATTGTGACAGATATACATATGTGTTACGAAAACTACGACGGAAGCAAAAAAGTAAATGTTCTTTCTAGATAATTTATCTCTGATATGGGACTTGTTAAACGCATATGTATAAAAAAACCTATTAGGTGTGAGATATGGGTGTAGCGCTTTAACGATATCCGTAGAGAGCCAAGTTGATGAAATTCCACTGATACCTGAGCTCAGCGTATCCTTTTTTGGATCCTAGCAGAGTGTTTGCCGAGATTTATAATTCAATATCCTTTTTTTATATTTGATTGAATATTTTTACGTATGAGAATAACAAAAGAAACCCAAACGGTTAAAAACATTAAATTTCGTTATTCCAATAATAAAATTAATTTTTTGTCTGTATTTTTGCTATTTATCCGATTAATATCATTGTACTTTACTCTACTATATCTATAAGCCTTGTTCTCTTAGTGTACGTAACGATGCCGTAAATTCAATAATATAATTATACCATTAAAAATAATGCCACCGATGTGGACAGATCTTTACTTACAGACCGGGGTAGTTACCGCAGGAGGTTGAATCAGCTAAATACAGGACGATAATAACGTGTTCAAATAAACGATGCCGTACCCTACTTGTCGATAAATAGTGCCTTGGCCGTGGCTGGTATCGTATGGTAAGATAGAATTTTAATATTGCTTTATTTATCCATAACTAGCTGACCTGGCAGACTTCGTAGCGCCTCAATCGATAAGTAAAATACCTTTATTTTTGTATAAAATAAACTTGAAACAAACAAAAGGAATCCGTCCGACGGGGGACACATCAAAGGAAAAATAAAACTGTTATTTTTATTTATTAATTTATTTTTATTTTTATTTATATATATTATTATTATTATTATATATTTTAAACCATCTCTGGACTTCTACAAATAATTCATAGCCAAAATTAGCCAAATCGGTCGAGCCTTTCTCGAATTTTGGCGAGAGTAACGAACAGCAATTTATTTTTATATATTTATCCAGACTTTTAACTTCAATTCAATTTCAAAAGTTCATAGTTCATTCTCCTGCCCTTCTCTCAGTCACCTGGGGTCGGCGCAACGTGTTTTCTCCTTCCATACTCCTCAATCATATACCATTTCTTCGCTCACTTCCCTCTTACACATATTATCTTTCACGCAATCTATCCATTTCTTCTTAGTTCTACCTCTTCCTCTATTGAAAAGTTCATACTTAAATGTTTTAAATGCGAAGATAAGTTTGTACGTCTTCACTTCTGAACTGTTGAATCGTATGTCGTAAAATTTTGCATTCACATTATAAGGAGTACAGAAAATAGCATAAAAGGTATAATTCCCGAGAGACGTAATGTTTTTCTACATTAATACGAGCGAACTTGATAATAGCGCATCTCAAATTTGATATAAAGATAATCTATAGTTCGTTTGTATGTTTTTCGAATCTTTTAATTTGCAGCAGTCGTTCAGTTAATTTGGACACGAAATATTAAATTCATCACATTGTTTCTAGCATTGTTAATGACCATGGCCTATGGTGACCATTCACCATTAATGGATTTAGCGGGTAATCTCCATCTAACATTAAAAAAAAAGGTAAACTGGTATCACTCAAGAATTTTATGTTAATACATTATACATAATTGTTATTATACATAAAGTATATTTCAATGAAACGTCTTCTTCATTAAGATTGAGTTTTCAATGGCCTTCTACGTAAATCGAAGGTAGTTAGCAAACTAAACACGAAATAATCAGAAACTTGCAACTTCGTCCGTGGTGTTTAATACTTATCTGTGAACAACTAAGAACCTGCAAGTTTGTAAGCCGTAACAAAACTTTAAGTACAGTTTTCCTTAGTTGCTCTAAGTAATTATTTATTGTGAATGTACCTGTAAATGTGCCGTAAATAGATATAAATTGCTGTCTACTAATAATGCTTTGAAAACATATTAAAATCCTTCTTTTCTTTCTGTGAAATTGGTTGTTAATTCAGTTCGTTGGTGCTGGACAGTTTAATTTTGTTTAATTAGTGTTGTTGTTTAGTTTTTTTTAATGCCCTCGTAGGCAGACTGGTTGGCTTATTGCCCTCGTAGACAGACTGAATGGTTACCATCGCCCATGGACTTCAGAAACGCCAGGACAGAGCCAAGCCGCTCCCTACTGTTAAGTACTCTCCACAAGTTTTGTTTGAAGAACATAGCAAGCGTCAAGACAAGTCATTGCGCTCGAGAAACACCGTGGTGGGTCATTCCAAAGCCAGATGGTACATGCCTAAAAATATCTCTGGAAACGCACTGTGGATCCAGGTAGTATGGATGATCTCTACTCCGGTGGCGGACGGTGCGATAGTAAAAATGAGATGATAAGATTATTTTCAGCAATTCCACGGAGCACTCCCCGTGGAACATACGGTACAAAATACAGAGAGAAGCGATGTCCCTCCGCAGACCCAGAGGTTCCAAACGATCCGTGAGAACGGGATTATCGACAATCCGAACGGTCGTCTTCTGTATGGAGTCAAATGGAAGTAGCTGGTATTACCTGAATGATTGCCCGATGTGGGAATCGCACCCACGACCCTTGGTCCAGCAGTCAAGGGCACTAACTAACGCACCACCGAATCAGTCAAATAACATTTAACTATTACTTTAATATCTTTTACATACTGGGAGATATTTTGGAATTTTTATTTACGAGTAAATAAAGCTGTGATATGACCAATACGTATGAAAATAATAATTGGCCGAACCTTTTTTTTTTTTTATTGCTTAGATGAATGGACGAGCTCACAGCCCACCTGATGAAGTGGTTACTGGAGCCCATAGACATCTACAACGTAAATGCGCCACCCACCTCAAGATATAAGTTCTAAGGTCTCAGTATAGTTACGACGGCTACCCCACCCTTCGAACCGAAACGCATTACTGCTTCACGGCGGAAATAGGCGGGGTGGTGGTACCTACCCGTGCGGACTCCCAAGAGGTCCTACCACCAGTGATTACGCAAATTATAATTTTGCGGGTTTGATTTTTATTACACGATGTTATTCCGTCACCGTGGAAGTCAAACGTGAACATTTGTTGAGTACGTATTTCATTAGAAAAATTGGTACCCGCCTGCAGGATTCGAACACCGGTGCATCGCTTCATACGAATGCACCGGACGTCTTATCCTTTAGACCACGTCGACTACCTGCGATTATAATAACTCGTATCTATATCATACAACCAGAATTTCATTTTGCGCTTATTTTATTAATTTTATTATTCTTATCGGCTACAGAAAAATATCTCGACTGGAATATCTCGATTGTTGATTGTTTAATTTTACCAACTACAGTACTGTCTAATAACGATAATCAAATGATATTATTATGTTTATATTTCGATTTTTTTTTGCTTAAATGGGTGTACGTGTTCACAGCCCACCTGTGAACCGGTGTGGTTACCGGTGTGGTTACCGGAGCCCATAGACATCTAAACGTAAATGCAGCCATCCGCCTTGCGATGAGTTCTAAGATCTCAGTATAGTTACAACGGCTGCCCCACCCTTCAAACCGAAACGCATTACTGATTCACGGCTGAAATAGGCAGGGTGGTGGTACCTACCCGTGCGGACTCACAAGAGGTCTTCCACCGGTAAGTATCTTAAGGTGTATTGGTATTTTTTTTTAATGCTGACGTATTTGTTTACGGGTAGCCGGTCGAGGGGGCTAACAGAACGGGCTATTTCTGGCGCTTCCAAAGAAGAAGAAGAGGACGCACGTGTAAGCCCATACTGCCCATTTCTGTCCTTAAGCGATAACTAATTTTGATTTGAAGGATGGTACAGCCGTTGTACAATAAAAACGTAGACTTGGCCCCCGTGTTTTAAGGTTTGTGACGGAATGACGCTGTTTACGATGTCAATGGGCTCCGGTAGTCACTTACCGGGAAACAGGAAGGGTATATGGCAAACGTCCCAGAGGACGCAGTCCCACGAGATGGTCGGACCAAATACGATCATCTCTAAACATCAACTTCCACAATGCCCTTCATGAAGCTAAGGATCGCAGCAGATGGAGGGAAATCGTACGGGAGAAACTGATGCAGCGGGGGAGTCACGACCCTCAGTAATGAGGAAAACGACGCGAGGAGGAGGAGGAGTCACTTACCACCAGGCGGACCGTGAGCTTGTCTACTCGTCTAAGAAAAAAAATCATGATACTACATTGCTAACCATTTATGCTTAGTTCAGTACTTTTTAATTATAGTTTATTCGCGTTCAGTTTCTGAGATAAACCCTCATATTCTCTGTGTACCTACTTGTCAAAAAGCCTTGGTCCCATTCTAGGAAGGAGCACAAAAAACTATCCTTTTAATAACGAATGTTGGATGCTACCCGCAACGGGTCATATTAATATTTCTTAGAGAAAATATTTTCTCGTAGATGGTTTTATTACAGCAATTCATAAAGACAGATAAAACTGTGTTATTTGGCTGCACAAATCTTTGATGTAAGCGAATTTTGCACGTGTGCTTATAGAGTTTAGGTGAGAATTTCACTGTTGGCTTGACTGCACACTTTGAGCACGTCTATGTAAATTCGGCCAAGCTTTTTGGCTTTACATAGTAAGTAGAGCTTGGACTCAAATATACTGAATATGGTGAATAAGTTTGTTTCAAATAAAGTTTATTGTACGTACAAAAAAAAACAATGAAAAACGATTTTTTGTGAATGAACTCTGCATTAGCGTTCTCGTATGTTCTTTCTCTCTTCGTCTCTTTTCATGTTATTAAGAGCTCAATATTCTATCTAGTTGTCATAATAGGCAAATAATAGATGTAGTCACAAGGGATCGTGGTAATGAAGAATAGATCTCAGTGTCTGCCTTGTTTAAGATTACCGGAGACATCCCACCGAGAACGCTAGGTGGGTGTACCTTTGGATATGTCAGGCAAGGGCGGATCCAGCTTTGGTGCCAGGAGGGGGTCACATAGTCATGGTCAAGTCAAGAACTTATAATTTAATTTTGATAACAATAGATACAAGTTAAAAGTAGGTTTTTTTTAATGTACGTAAGTACTGTACTTAGTAATATTTATTCTTTATTGTACACTTGAAAAACTTAACACATAATAACTTGTATATATACACGTACATATTGTCATCTTCTCTTGAAGAATCCAGAGAAGCACTATCACGCCCGGAATGAGGCAGATTATTTAATTCCATAACCGTGGTCCTAAAATCATTATGTTCAATATGTGGTCCACCTAGGTCCTCGAACCAGCTCAGGGGGGGGTCATGACCCCCATGACCCCCCCCCTGGATCCGCCCTTGATGTCAGGTCAATAACTCAATTGTATGTTATTTTGTGTAAAAATTCCTACTGCACGCTTACAAATAAAGCCCGCTAGGAGATAGAATTGTAAATCGTAAAGTGTAAAATAAAGCTTGTAAAGTTGAATTCCGCGAAAATAAAGCTTTTAAATTAATTAACTTCATATGAGTAAATATGATTTGCGAAAATCAACCCGTATTTCTAGCCGGGTCTTCTCAGTGTACCGTGATTGTGATCTGATTGTAGATTCCGCGAAGCAATCTTGCTAGGGTAGGTGTTAGCACCATGTAGCAGTGTAGCAAGTTCTCTCAGGCTGACCCCCCTGAGTTGGCTCACCAGGCAAATTGAAGCCAGAATAGTCCCTCATGGTTACTGGCACTGGAAGATAGGTAGGTAAAAAAAGCGTAAATCATTGCACTCCTCGTTGAGAAAGACAAATTAAAGATTTCACCACCATTGCATGCGTGCATCACTCCAATTAAGCTGGCTAAGGCATTCGAACTAAGGCTAAAATACCTGAAAATGATACATCAGCACTTTGTAAGTTTAGTTAATCCCTATAAATATTATATTATATTTCTCTTCCACGAATAGCCGTCACACGATCCTGGCAGAAGTTGCTGAAATTTTAAAAGTCGTCGTGGCCTAAAGAGTAAGACGTCCGGTGCATTCGTATCGAGCGATGCACCGATGTTCGAATCCCGCTGGCGCGTACCAATTTTTCTAATGAAATACGTACTCAACAAATATTCACGATTGACTTCCACGGTGAAGGAATAACATCGTGCAATAATAAACAAACCCGCAAAATTATAATTTGCGTAATTACTGGTGGTAGGACCTCTTGTCCGCACGGGTAGGTACCACCGCCCCGCCTATTTCTGCCGTGAAGCAGTAATGCGTTTCGGTTTGAAGGGCGGAGCAGCCGTTGTAACTATACTGAACCTTAGAACTATATCTCAAGGTGTGTGGCGCATTTACGTTGTAGATGTCTATGGGCTCCAGTAACCACTTAACACCAGGTGGGCTGTGAGCTCGTCCAAACACCAAAGCAATAAAATAAAAAATTTAAAAATTTTCAAATAAATAAAGTCTGAGCAAACAAATCTTTAGTAATATTCTAGTTTACTCGTCATTGAGAACTTTGTATTGTGTAAATTAGTCTTCAGTTTAGAAAATTACATAACTCCTATCTTGGTGTGTATTCTGAGATCACAGTGATTAGAATAGCTCTTTGATATGAAGAAAATGTTGATAGATAACTTCTGATATTTTTTACTTAAACAAAACTTCTCAGCGCCGATGTGCCGCAGTTTTTTGTACAATTTCCTTTACGAAACTGTGAACTTTTCCCGAAAGAAATCATCTTGACACAGATCATAAGCGTATCAAATAAGTTCTTGTTTATTTCGTACACGTCAATATGTTCAGTTTGGTCTCCTGTTTTAGTCTGCTGGATGAGGTTTCACTTCAATCATAATCTTATGAAAAAATTTAGATCGATGAAGCAACAAAGTGCCATAATGCTTTGAACAGTGCATGCATAATGTATTTTACAAATTGTGCGTCACATCTTCTTCTAGACTTAATCGAAAACGAAAATTCTGTCACTTGTATTCAAACCGCTCTCTGTTCTATTCACATAACCATAATGTACACGTTAAAAAACTATAGAATATTCTGGAAATAAAGTTAACATTACGTACTCTGGGGAAATGTATACGAGAGCGAGACCAATGAAATAGTGTTTTCATATTATGTTGCCCGTACTACGTTCTGATTAAGAACTCAGCCATACATATTTTACTCAACTTTATATGGACCAATAAAACTCGTGTTTTTTATTTTTTTATTTTTTATATTGCTTAGATGGGCGGACGAGCTCACAGTCCACCTGGTCTTAAGTAGTTACTGGAGCACATAGACATCTATAACGTAAATGCGCCACCCACCTTGAGATATAAGTTCTAAGGTCTCAAGTATAGTTACAACGGCTGCCCCACCCTTCAAACCGAAACGCATTACTCCTTCACGGCAGAAATTGGCGGGGTGGTGGTTGTGACCTACCCGTGCGAACTCACAAGTGGTCCTACCACCAGTAATTACGCAAATTATAGTTTTGCGGATTCGATTTTTATTACACGATGTTATTCCTTCACCGTGGAAGTCAATCATGAACATTTTTCAAGTACGTATTTCATTAGAAAAATTGGTACCCGCCTGCGGGATTCGAACATCGGTACGTTGCTAGCAATACGATTACGACGACGAGTGTAACGGACGTCTTATCCTTTAGGCCACGACGACTTCACCGTTGGTTTACTAATGAAATCTGAGCCGTATGCAAAAGTATGTAAAATAACTTATTCGATGGGTCTTTCACAAATGACGTACCTAGAAGCCTATTGAATAATTTACGAATACATCTTAGTGCTCTCTGTGTTATACTGTGTGATAGTAACTATACGAGTATGTTTTATGGAGAGTGTTTTGAGGAATAATTTGAGATAATTCTGTTTTTTTTTTAACTGTTGCACCACCAACCTCGTTAGCAGAGGCCATTGCTACTACTAGAAATTGCTAGAATATATTTAACATTTTGTCATAATCTGTAGTCTTTTTACAGAAATTATTTTACGCCATGTACCATCTGCTTCTCGAATCCTCTCCACGGACTTTTGTGCGCTTTGACATAAACCTCAAATCAGGTTTTGTAGAGTCCTTAGTAGTAGATAGGTAGGTATTCTCATCTGTGTATCCGGAAATGATGAAGTCCGTGAACGACGGTAACCACTGATTATCATATGATCCGTAAGCCAAGCTTGCCTTCGCGAGCGAAGAATAACACGAAAAACAAAACGCTTTTGTATCACTTAATCAATTCAAAATCTACTGTGGAATTTTAATTAATCCTTACAATTCGGATGTCATTAAACATATTGATTATAAAATTTACCATCTAATAAATTATCAGTCTTGTTCTCTGGAACTATAGTCGGTTATTAAACCTCCACGCTCCGTATCCAGAGCACACAGAGCATGCGTCATATGACAATCATATCACGTCATCGGCGTACTTTGATAGGGAAGGCCTGCACATGTCATGTAGAGGCAGTGCGTTTAGTTTACAGCTACTAATGACGTCAGCACAAGGGTTAGAACAGACCCTCCATTCTGTATTAAATTCGCAGTAATTACTTGACGTAACTAAGCCCTTAGTTCCGGTCTTGTTCAAGCTGATGTAGCGTTGTGGTCTGTTATGACGTTAAATTCTCTCTATTTTATTATATCGTACTATACTAGTTTAAAAATCTACAGTGGTTTGTACGGATGTTCCGTCATAACTACTGAACCATGCATCCGATTGACTTGAAACTTGGTATCTATGTAAAAAATACATGTACCTACTTAATTGATAGGCTAATATTTCTATGAGTATTGTAGTTCCTAATAATAATACTGATAATAAATAATAATGTTAATTTTAAATACCAGTATCGTATACATATATGGTAATATTCCTGATTTAAACGTAGTTCAGTTTATATTTGTATTATTAAATAGCATTTATTTCTAAATCAATAGTCCCCTATATTTATTCAACGGTACTGACTATGATTTTGCAGTAGGTTGTAGTTTGGCTCTGCTCTGACGTGACCACTTAAAGTTAAATGAGCCTTATGTTCGTCTGCCTGAAATGTCTATAAAAAAACTACTTATATGGTTTTGTTTTGTGTGTTTTTATTATCAACGGCCGCCTGGTGTAGTGGTAAGTGACATGGTCACTACACAAGGGGGTCGCGGGTTCGAATCCCGCCAATGGAAGATATTTGTGTGATAAATATAAATGTCTTTTCCAGGGTTATGGATGTCTATTAAATATATGTATGTGTATAATAAAAATCTTACATTTATATCCGTTATCTGGTACCTGTAACACAAGTTCTTTACGAACTTATCACGGGACCAGTTAACGTGGCGTGATTGTTAGTAAATATTTATTTATTTAAATATTTATTTATCATATTATCTGCGACGCTTCGAATATAATTCAGTTTAAATGTAAGAAATCCATTCTTAAAAATCATTGCAATTACGTCTACGACGGGCAAACATGAAAGAAAATACTATAAACATTTATTGGTGTAATTTGGCTGATGAGCTCTTTGAAACCGAAATTTGAATGTCGCCTTACACTTGTAAAGTCGAAGTTCATAGTCTTAATTGCGTTCACATAAAGGGGTATTTTGTTTAGCAGTCGGTGCAACGTCCACAGTGACTTTCGATTGGATTCCATTCGAATCTTCTACTGTCGGCTCAGCTCCGATCCAACCGAAGGTTCAACAAGCAGCTTGGTGTTCCAAGCTGCTTGCTTCCAGTACAGACCGCCAATATTAGGCCTTCGCAACTCGGATTAAGCACGGGATTCACTATGCCCTGGGCGCAGAGTTCAACTTCCTACTAATTATCTGGAGTGGACGCCTCTGTCTTCAGCATGATTCGCTGTTCATCCGTACTACCTGGAGCCGCTGCGTTCATCCACAGTGCGCTTCCAGAGATTTTTTTTGCCACGTACCATCCGGCTTTGGAATGAACTCCCCTCCACGGTGTTTCCCAAGCGCTATGACATATCCTTCTTCAAACGAGGCTTGTGAAGAGTACTTAACGGTAGGCAGCGGCTTGGCTCTGCTCCTGACATTACTGAAGTCCACGGGCGACGGTAACCACTTACCATCAGGTGAGCCGTATGCTTGTCTGCCTAAGAGGGCAATAAAAAAAAAAAACTCGAGGAATCGAACTATGACGTAATGTATATCAAGCATTATTCTGATTAAATTAGAGTTGCTTCTAATTAAGATAGTGTAGTATCCTATATTTAACATTACAATATTAATCAAGGTATTTGTATATGTATCGTATAATATAAAAAAATCGTAATTTTAAGATATTAAAATTTGTCTACTAAGCTATATTTTTTTATTTGTTTTTTTATTTCTTAGATGGGTGGACGAGCTCACAGCCCACCTGGTGTTAAGTGGTTACTGGAGCCCATAGACATCTACGATGTAAATGCGCCACCCACCTTGAGACATAAGTTCTAAGGTCTCAGTACAGTTATACTGTAGCACTGTATATTGAGAATATATTTATAAGGCTTTGTCATCCGCATTCCATTACATGCTGAAAGCTTTGATCGTTAATTTCAATGAATTATTTTTGCTTTGTGGAACTTTCAGATAGATTGGAATATGTATTTTTATTTTAAATAATAAAAAAAAAACTTGCTTATTTATAACTGCGGTTGAGTGATCGCCCATAGATAATGTGCCGCTACCGACCTTAAGACATGAGTTCTACATCTCAATTCTATAGTACTAACGCTGTATTCGCTTTTCAAACCAGAACTTTTTACCGCTCCGGCAAAAAGAGGTGGTGGTATCTACCCCTGCGGGTTCATAAGACGCCCTACCAAGAAAATCTACTTGGACCAATACTTTTGGGGCTGCGTCTTTATTTCTTTCACATTAGCAGTATATTTTTTATAGATTTCTAGGTTTCTTTTTTAAGTAAGACCAATTAAATCGAGGCAATTATTCTACCTACTCGGGTGGGATTTTTGTATTTGAAACAGTCGCGAATCATATAGAACTGCATGTGAATCGTCCGTCGCGATAATGGACGCCATTTGATCGCCGAGCTGTCGCGTCGAAATTGAATTTTATACTTAACGTAAATCTGCTTCGAATGCCGAACGATCAATCACTTGCGGCTTCGGTTTATATCTCCGGTTCGCGATAGCTCGTCGCGAATTTCATTTTTAATTCCATTTTTTTTGCATGATTTATTAATGGATGACCTGAAAATGGCGGAGCGTGCCGTGTTGTATTTCCGAAGCTCGGGAGCTCAGCGAGGATCGAAAATAAATGTAGAATCTATATTTTAATTCAATTTAGATAGCGTTGTTATAGATCGATCAGTTGATGATGCTAATTGATTTTTAAGGGATTTTATGACCTGGTTACTAAGACATTTAAGTCATGTCTTATTTTAATTTATATTCTTATTTTTATGAAAAATTATAATATAGAGTGAAATGAAATGAAATGAAGATGATTAATTTGAGACATTAATCAACTGGGATAAAATGAAATGAAATGATATGGGATGAAATATAATCTCAGAAAAATGATGGCCATTTACTGAAATTTTTTCAGTGGGCTTTTTGAAGGATCCTTAGATGCTACGTCCAGCGATTTTGTTTCATTTTTCCACATTTGTGCACTTACACAGATATTAAACAGTTAGTAAACCACCATTATTACACATTTAAACCTGAAGAAACACTAAATAGACAAAATAAAACAAATCACACAACTTCACTCCTCGCGTTCCCGCCAAAAAGTCCTGATGCTAATTGATAGTTAGACGTCATCCAATAATAGTACAGTTATAGGATAAATTGGAGTTTTGATTAGCACAAGAAACTTACCTTCAATAGGTGACATCGGAAGGCCTAATTAAAAAAAAAATACAATGGAAAAATATATTTATGTTCTTCATTGTTCATTTGGTATTATTGTAATATATTATTTTGTGTCACACGTTTTTTATCGGACTGAGCTGAAGCTTTGCACAAAAATCGTTGCCACTAAGTTGGATATTTTTATTTATAGCTTAATGACGTTAATAAAAATGTTCAAGGGCATCCTCCAATTTAATAAACGGTTAAGTAGTGTAATTGTTTAATGTATATTGTGAATAATATTATTTCCTTACAATATAAGTTAGATTAGTTTTCGTTATCGTGTTGTTTTATCGTATAGTCGTAAGGAACATTGTGTACAAATTCAGCCCTTTGTCTTGCTTAGTCGTGCGCATATGGCTTATGTTGCAAACCAGATTTTGTTTCTTTTTACTTGTGTTTTTTATATATCTTTTTAGCTTGTGATGTGTATTGTGTGCCTAATAAATAAATTAATAAAAAGGTTTTTTGTTTATGCAGTACATAGTAATATAAACGTACAATATGTAACTATGTGTTTATGTAGATGTGTATTTCTAGCGACAGTCACAGCTAGGGTTGCCACCCGTACGTTATAATAAAGTATTGTATGTTATTTCAGGTAATTGTACTCTATACTTTATGTGAACAATAAAGTACACGAAAATGCTTTATTTGTCATGATTTGGTTTCTTTGGGATTTTGAAAAGTTTAGTCATATGTGTTGTTTCGTTAAGCGAAATACATCGATTGCTCAATCTTTTTTTTCCTACCTAAGCTGAGAGCCTTGAGAGGCTATTTCAGCCTAACCTTAACTAGTAGGTGAGCTCACGGGGCGCAAAACTGACGACGTTGCCAACACGAACCTAGCAAGAGCCGTGCTTCGCAGAATCTACCACCGGATCGGACACGCGACCCCCTGAGAAGATCCGGCGAGAAACTCAGTGGTCTGTGTTTGAGGGTTAGACTGCTCAATCGATGTCGCCACTCGCCAACGCTACATCACTTATTTTTATAACAAATATTTCTGACCGCAACTTAACCTCAAATGTCAACAATGTCACCGTCATCAATTGTCACAATGTCTTATTTAATTTGTTCCGTGGTAATAAAAAAAATGTATTTAAACATAATAATAATGAATAATAAATTGTACTTTATTTTAATACTATGTACTTTTTTTCCTACCTATAATAACCAATGTACATTATCTGCAAAAAAAAGGTGGCAACCCTGGTCACAGCTTAGTGCGGCCAGACTGTACTAATACTAAATATAGGAGGATTTTGCTAAGCTAAGCATCGAAACATAAGCAATTAAAAATTAAAAAGCAAAACAATGTTTGGAACTTAAAGTAAAAAAAAAAAAACGCGATGAGCCGAAACTTTGTGCAATAATAGCGTATTCGAAATTTCGCTCTAAAATACACGAAAACGGAATAACAGAGTACTCAAAAACTAATTAGAACCGCGAGAGCCTAGCCGTCACAGCCGTAATAAACGTTCTGATGAAGGTTCTAAGAGCTTTTACGAAAACAATTTTACATTTGAAAAGAATTTTATCTATTTACACGTTTCTATTGGAGACGTCTGCTACAGAAGCACGAATCTCATTTCGAATTATATCGTTACTTATTCACGAAAACGCCTTGAGTATTGTTCACGTTTTGTATCCGAAAAGCCACAGCTGCCTTTGTATTAAATATTTCAATTTCATGCGTGTATATCAATGCCTTTGTTATTTGGCCACGTGCCTACATTATGAGATCCTTTTATTAGTAATTTTGAAACATACAGATTTAAATTCGAATATTGTACATATTAGCTAAAAGTTGACCAGAGGCTATCCACCAAATGTCTATATAGAGTGCTCCAATACTTTGGTCATATAGCAAGAAAACCCTCTGACAACCTGGAGAGACTCATAGTGACGGGTAAAGTGGATGGAAGACGATCCAGAGGTCGTAGCCGAAAAAGATGGAGTGACCAAGTGTCTGAGTATCTGGACATTAGACTGAGCCACGCACTTCACTGTGCCACCGACCGACATAAGTGGCTAAAAATTACAAAAAAAGGTCACAGGCGGGCGCATCCCGATGCTCAGCATTGAGCGATCGACTGAAGGAGGAGGAGGAGGATTGTACATATACAGGGTGTCCCAGAAAGAATGGATAATTCTAAAACATCTCATAGTAGAGCTATTGGGGGCTCAAAATAAAAAATGTACTAACATTCGAAGACTTTTTTTTGACCGTACTATTTGCAGATTGAGAATTTGCGTAATTACTGGTGGTAGAAACGTCTTTTGAGTCCGCACGGCTAGGTACCACCACCCTGCCTACTTCTGCCGTGAAGCAGCAATGCGTTTCGGTTTGAAGGTTGGGGCAGCCGTTGTATTGTAAAAACCGACTGAGAACTATCAATCATATCATATCATATCTCAAGATGTGTTACGTTGTGGATGTCTATGGGCTCCGGTAACCATTTAACACCAGGTGAGTCGTGAGATCGTCTATCGAAGCGATAAAAAAATTTGACTGACGACAAATGTTAGTCCGACGTGAAAAATTATGTATACTAAAATTTTCCAAATAGTAAATTTATAGTGAGCTCCAAACGAGAGATTCATAAAAATTTAAGTACAACTAATATTTTATTGTAGTGCTTGTATTCGCAAGAAAGTAAATTACACCAAATAACTTCTCAGACTCTGAAAAGTCTAACAAGAATTTCGAAATTTCTTTTACACGAGACTAGTTTAATGGTCTGTGTAAAGTTCTTCAAATCGATCAGCATGTAAATCCCGTTTCTTTTCCCTGTCGCTAAGTCCCGGTGAAGCTTAATGGACTGAAAATGAAGACCTAACTTCATCGATTTCATAATAAAAACTTCTTAACGTACTTTCCATGAATAGTAGGACAGCGCTGTCTGTATGTTTAACTGAAAAACTTATCAAATTCAAAATAGTTTGGTTTCGTCTGATCAGTTTTAAGGAATTTTGCTTGTTTGGCTTTGAAGATGGCATTGATTTGCTTTGTTATTCAACAACAGTTTTATTATACCTTCATATACTATAGTGTAAATATTATATGAGGTTGGTAAGAAAATGTTAACTATGAATGTGGAAGGATATAGAGGAAAAGGTAGACCTAAGAAGAAATGGATGGATTGCGTGATAGACGATATGGGTAAGAGGGGAGTGAGCGAAGAAATGGTATATGATAGAAGAGTATGGAAGGAAAAAACATGTTGCGCCGACCCCAGGTAACTGGGAAAAGGGCAGGATAATGATGAAGATGATGATAGGCAGATAAAAAAAACCTGGAATGCTATCTCAGTAATACTAACGTAATTATATTCACGGGCGTATTTTCCATGTTAAAGGATCAATATTTGATCAAAAATTTATAAACTTGTAAAATTCGTTGTTGAAACCGTCGTGGCCTAAAGCATAGGAAAGACGCCCGGTGTATGCTCGTGTGACTATGCTGGTGTTTATATCACAATGTACAGATACCAAATTTTGCATTGAAATTATTACTGAAATAAAAAATCTAATCGATAAAAATTATAATACAATTTGCGTAATTATCCCTGTTCTTCTTAGATCGGGGGTCTAATCTCCTAAGGGGTTTCCGCATCTAAAGGCGTATGCGGGATATGTGAGACTCCGTGACCAAAGATGGTTAAGGGCGGATCACTCTTAAATAGTTTCTGATAAAAAAACAAGAAAAAGGCGACGGAGAACAGAGGAGAAATAGAGATCAAGAGTGAGATGGTGCGGGAATTTATCGCTGTTAACGAAACCCAAGCCTTATATACATTGGATACTACAATGCCAATAATAAAAATTATAGGCTGAATAAAATCAATCTAATATTATTCGTAAGTAAAATAATCAATAGAATTAGTCGCACTTGTAAATATAAACAAAATAATGTTATATTATTTTCACAACCTTTAAATATAAACTTTGGCTGGGGTCACATCAAAAATTAAGAGTCGCCAATCAAAATGACGCTAAAGCAATCACCAGATACAGTTTCGTACGAACCACAACAAGTTTGCATTAAAACGAAAAGTTTCCTCGCAAATTGTGAACAACAAGCGTAGCGACAGGAAACACAAAAGAATTTAATATCCACAGTGTACGGAACGCTTGTAGCAATTTGTTTTCTTCCTGCGGCCATTCTTTTTGGGGTTCCACATATTTAGCGAGCTTCTGTACCTCATTTGCCTTGCTAAAGATCATTCGCACCCTTTTTGGCTGTTGTTTAAAATTTTGTTTAACCCACAGTACTCGTGATTCGAGGATCATGTTTATGCCCACAAACATTTGCATTTGCAGTTCGTGAAAGTGAATACTTTAAATTTATCATAGGGTGTCTCATGAAGTATCAGCTGATGGTGACTTTAATGTTATGTTTGATATTTTTTTTGTAATCTTAAAAATATTGTCAGGCAGATGAGTTTTTATAGGTATTTTGGGCATCTTGGCTTTGAATTATTCGTGCATTACGGTTTGAGGAAGTTGTTATATTTGTCGTGGAAAACGACTTGAGTAAGATATTGTTTTGATAGTTATATAAGGAGTAAAATGTTGTTTTGATAAATATTTAAAAGATGTAAGGTAGAAGCAGTAACGCCAGAATATAAAAAAGGCAGTACGTGGACATAGTGGGGTCAGTCGCAATGAAACTGTCGATTTACCCTATCGTTATGAAAATAATTATTTGGTTGAGAGTTTCAATAATTATTATTTAAAATGCTTTATTGACTTTTATTGCAATAAAATGAGTTCCACCAAATACGAATGATGACAGAACTGCCGTTCAGGCATCCCCGGCTACGTCATATTATACAATTGGGACTTAGTTAGGCGGCATTTAGATTATAGTGCATATAATCTATATTTATACCGACTATTGAGCATCAGAAGACTTTTTGGCGGAAACGCGAGGAGTGAAGTTGTGTGATTTGTTTTATTTTGACTATTTAGTGTTTCTTCAGGCTTAAATGTGTAATAACGGTGGTTTATTGATGGTGGTTGATCCGGTTCCGGTTGCTTAATGGTGAACACGTATCGAGTGATTGTCTTATAAAAACAGTGCAATTAAGTGACATACGAGTACAAACAAGTGTTTATTTCACCTGAACATTCACAAAAAGTTCAAGAAGTAGTAGCGCGAAATCAGTTTCTTCGTCGCCAAATTTGATCGAAGTGTGCACAACTAAACAAGGAAGATCATCAACAAGTAAATTAGATCAGCCATATTTATTACAATAGTGCCAACCTATACACCGAATCATAGACTAAGAAGAACAGCCGAATGACAGCGAAATATTCAATAGTGTGGCAAGCATCAAAATTATAAATTCTACCTTTTGCTGTTACCATTTGCACAAACTCAAATTACCCTAGAAAATGGATAAAAATATGGAAATATTATGGTCAAAATTAGAAGATAAGCTAAATCAACAAACTCTAATAATAACTAATACAGTCACAATAAATGTTACGGAGGTGTTAAATGAAAAATTGGAATCGCTTACTGAAGAAAATAACAACCTCAAATTAAAAATTTCTGAATTAGAACAAAAGCTACAATATTTGGATAAAGATAAACGAAAGAATAATTTAGTCTTTTTCGGTGTCGAAGAAAATGGAAAAAGAGAAATAGATCTTGTAGAATACATAAAGAAGATTATCGTAGAAGCAGGCACCCCTCTGGACTGTCAAGAAGTAAGTAATATTTATAGAATCGGTGCGTCATCCACTAAAAGCCGCCCGATAATAGTGACCTTTANATAATGTACTGGTATCCGAGAGACAGAAAAAGAAACCGAGGTAGACCATTTAGGAGATGGGTGGACGACATTAAGGCAGTTGCGGGAAGCACATGGACCAGAACAGCTGAAAATAGAAGCTTATGGAGGCAGTTGGAGGAGGCCTATGTCTATAATAGACAAACAGACAATAACTAATATTATCATAGGTAAAAAAAAAAAAAAGATTCCAAAAAAAAAAAAAATTAATTAATTAATATTAATACCACTTGTATATGTAAAAAAAGAAAATGTATTTGTCTGAATAAAGGCTTTATTATTATTATTATTATTATCCGTGAAAGTGCACAAATGTGGGAAAATGAAACAAAGCCGCTGAACGTAACTTCTCGGGATCCTCCAAAAAGTCCACTGAATAAGACTCAGTAAATGACCACCATTTTGCTCAGATTATATTTCATCTCATATAATCTCATCTCATTTCATGCCATGTTTCATATTAATCAACTTCATTTTATTTCATAATTTCTTTTTTCACATCAAAATCAGTTTTCATCCAAGTTAAAATAAGACTTGACCTAAAGGTCTTAGTTACCAGGTCATAAAATCACTAAAAAAATTAGCATCAGAAGAGTCGCAGGTTCACGCTTTGATTTTTATTCCTCAAAAGCGACTATAAGCTTTTGCTACAAATAATATGTCAAATAAGAGAGTCTATGAACTATTTTGTACATGCCGCTACATGACGTCACAGCTAGTCAAAGTCAACGCTATTCATTGATTTCGGCTCAGCTAGCGAGGTGCGCGTGTAATAGCTTTGAATAGGATTCAAAGAGGACGCATCATCTGAATCACTGACGATTACATTCCCCGTAGGATAAAATATATATCTACGGATTCCGGATAATATGTAGGGATGTGAAGTTAATGCTAAAAACGTACTGATTGGTTTCTTCGATAAGTAAAAGAAGTTATGTTTCTCATTTAAGGATGTAGAAATCGTGAGTTAAACCTAAAAATAACCTTGTTAATGTATGTCTTGAGACGTGACCCACACGCGGAGTCCGCGGCGCACGAATTAAGTACTTTACATTTTTGAGCTTATCCGAAGAGTGTGCTGATGCGCATCCGACGTATCCTCATACAAAAAGGGCCTAAGTATTCTTAAAAATCACTACTTTAAAATGATTGAAGTTATTTATAGTTAAACGTTGGGAAATCTGTTAGTAAGGCGTCCATTGGTGGTAAGACGTCTTGTAAGATCGCACGGGTAGGCACCACCACCCTGTCTGTTTCTGCCGTGAAGCAGTAATGCGTTTTGGTTTAAAAGGTGGGGCAGCTAATAGCCCGTACGGATTTGTTTATGTTTTTCTTCTATAATGGCAAAATAATACGAGTATAAGACGACGTATAATAATAAAAGTAATATAATATCTGTATATTTGCGATCTTTTCAATACTTAACAGTGTTCGTAGTCATCGACGATTATTGAAATAACAATTTCCCCCTTGTTCATTACTTTGTGGCGGTAGCCATCATACAACGCAAGATATTTGACAGATGCCTGAATCTCACTTACGACATTTTCAAATTAAGCTCACATAATATATACAAGTTCCGAACAACAACATTTGGACCGTCGGTCTCCCGAGCAAATATCACCCGCTCGGTGGAAGATCTTCCATTTGTCGTTAAAGCACCCCCAAAACTTGATCTTAACGTCTTCAATAGATATAAATAAACAAAAATCAAAATAGTATTTTTTTATATTCGAATTTCGTTCATTTAGCGAAGGCTACTGAATGAAAATGCTTCGAAACCTTTCATACCTTACCGTATCTATAGGTATATAAATAAAAATGAATTGCTGTTCGTTAGTCTCGCTAAAACTCGAGAACGGCTGGACCGATTTGGCTAATTTTGGTCTTGAATTATTTGTGGAAGTCCACAGAAGGTTTAAAAGGTTGATAAATATGAAAATGCTCGGAATTAAATAAAAATAACAATTTTGTTTTTCCTTTGATGTGTCCCCCGTCGGACGGATTCCTTGTGTTTGTTTTATGTTTATTTTATACAAAAGCTTAGTTCTTTTATTCATCGATTGAGGCACTACGAAGTCTGCCGGGTCAGCTAGTAAATAAATAAAAATCAAATAATACTTTTTTATATTTGAATTTCGTTCATTTAGCGAAGGCTAGTCAATGAAAATGCTTCGAAACCTTTCATACCTTACCGTATTAAGAATAAATATGAGTGAATAATGTTTTTTTTTTTCTAACAAAGATTAACGTCAAACGATTTCCGTAGACCATAACGTGCTACGTTCAAAAGATCCACGCCTTTCATAGTACGGATGAAGGTGGGGTCGAAGCGAAAACGCGCTGTCTCTTTATCGCTTAAATGCATGTAATTTTGGGGAAGGTAACGACATCGTTTGTATCGAATACGCTGTATAATGTGCGCTTTGAGTTTAGTACCGTTTTATTGCTGCCTCAAAAATCTTGCTGAATTTGAAACTTTGAATCGAAGTATTTAAACGTCGCCGAACAATCTACGAAATGGGGTTTAATGATTTTATATTCTTTAATTATATTTAAGACGAGATATAGATCGGTGGTTTTTTTTTTATAAATTAATAAATTTTTTACCGTCAAATTTCTTTGATGAAAATGTGACTATATTGGACGAAGCCCATTTGACATTTGTTACCATTTGACTTCGAATAGAAAATCGAAAATTCTTATTTTTAATTGTGTTATATTTATCAAAGGAAATTACACTCTTTTTAAATAGCAATATCTCATTGTGAACAAGGATGGCAATAAATACTTTTTTAGCGTAAAGCTAAATTATTTCAATGAAAATTCATGCTGGTTATAGTGTTTTGTAGGCTCGCAGAATTTGGTACCTTACTTGATATTTCTACGTTACGGTAATCCCTTGGAACTGAACTGAAATTTGGGCCTTAAGAGGGTGGCGAAGGCATTCAGTAGATCGCCTTTTTGTAATGTTTATTCTCTGCTGATTTATTATAAAATAATCATCATAATTCCATTTACAAATTTCATGAATCATTCATTACTAATACAAAGAGAGCGGTTTTATGTTTCATTTTAAATAGCCTGAAATTTAATTCATAATGATAATTTCGACTACAATATGGCGGTGAGGGAGCGAAGTTATTATATATGCCCGATGTTTGATTATGGTTAACTGTAAATAGCTTAAATAAGCGCCAAGTGATTTTTGGAACGTGTTTTGCGAACAGTAATTCGAATGTTAATTGATATTCATTCAATATATCTCGTAAAGTCATCGTTTTCATTTAATTGCAAATTGTTGACACAACGTTTAACTTTGCTTTTGGCGCGGCGAAGAATTGAGCGAAGTCAGCAAACTGAGCGCACCAAAGCTCGCTACGTTCTATAAAGCAATTTTGATATTCGGAGTGTATTTTATCGACAATTTACCGGTAGTAGGACCTCTTGTGAGTCCGCACGGGTAGGTACCACCACCTCGCCTATTTCTGCCATGAAGCAGTAATGCGTTTCGGTTTGAAGGGTAGGGCAGCCGTTGTAACCACATACACGGAGACCTTAGAACTTATATCTTTTTTTTTATTGCCCTTGTGGGCAGACGAGCATACAGCCCACCTGATGGTGAGTGGTTACCGTCGCCCATGGACTTCAGCAATGCTAGGGGCAGAGCGAAGCCACTGCCTGCCGCTACTTATATCTCAAGGTGGGTGGCGCATTTATGTTGTGGATGTCTATGGGCTCCAGTAACCACTTAACACCAGGTGGACTGTGAGCTCGTCCACCCAACTAAGAAAAAAAAAAAGAAAAAAAAACTATTACTAAAAATAATTAATTAAATTTTTAATTAGTTAAACACACAAACTGGACGTTCACACTGTTGTAGAAGAATAATATAATTTCATTTATGTAAAACAGATAGAGCGTTTACAAAATTCAATAAACAATTCGGTTTTTTTTTGCAGTAAATAATTCATTGCGTTTCCATAATTTAAATATATCGTGGCGGTACACGTCACAACTATAAAGAATTTTCATATTTCCGTGCCGGTTTTTCGTGCGTATAATTTTCTTTGAATGTTTCATTCGTGAATGTGGAATTATTTGATTAATCTTTTGTAACGGAAAACATTAATAACATTCGAGCATTTCATAAACTTATTTATTTTAAAAATTAACTTCGATTTTTGAATAGGTTCACGGTCCAGTTAACGTCTAGCGGTAGATAAAACTATTATTGCACCGCTTGTAAAAAACATATAAGTAATACTACAGAGTTTGTACGAATTTTACAACGCTCTTATCGTTTTCATCGTATCTCTTATCGTCATATCTCATCTTCTATCGTCAATATTGATTTATGAGCTCATTTTATTTTCGTCAAACATCTATATATATAAAAATGAATTGCTGTTCGTTAGTCTCGCTAAAACTCGAGAACGGCTGGACCGATTTGACTAATTTTGGTCTTGAATTATTTGTGGAAGTCCAGAGAAGGTTTAGATAAATATGAAAATGCTAGGAATTAAATAAAAATAACGATTTTGTTTTCCCTTTGATGTGTCCCCCGTCGGACGGGTTCCTTTTTTGTTTTAAATTTATTTTAAACAAAAGTTTAGGTCTTTTATTTATCGATTGAGGCACTACAAAGTCTGCCGGGTCAGCTAGTATTTAATATAAAGAGACGCATCTATTCAAAATGTTTTATAAAAGTCCATTTTGCCCTACTTATTTTTTTTAGACATAAAACGTATTCCAAGCAAATTGTTTATTTTACTTCCTTCCGAAAATATATGTATATTTTCCTTTTAAGTACATACCAGCTATTTGATTCGAGCAGCATTTACGCCGACATAATGATATAGTGAAAGCAATAACATCATTAATTCAAAACCTCTGTCGGTAATGATCACATTTGTATGCGTGGTTACTGACTCGATTATTCGTGCCCAACGGCGAATTCAGTGTATGGAAATTTATTTCACGGTCCTCGAAACTTTTATAACCGCAAGACCGTGACTGAGTTTACTTGAACTGATTTATTAGTGACCCGGTTGACCCGAAAATCATGAGCGCGAAACATTTAGGGCGTTTATGCTTAGTAGTAAGGGGTCACGTTTTTAATTCTGTAAACGAACAAAGAAGTTCACGATCCACCTGGTATTGAGTGGAATCCGTATTCATTATAAAGCCAATGCCCTTTTCTTGTCTGAATTGAGGACGAAATCTCAATTGGAGGACAACGGCCGCTGTCAACGGCGGCAAAATTCTAATTAACAAACACATTACTGGTCTTTGTAACTAGAGCGTTCGTATTAATTATAAATTTGTAGACTCGCGCTTGCTGGTAGACTGGCTTGTATGCATTTGTGAGAAGCGCGGTGTTGTTTGGAAAATATACTTCAGAGATTTACGTACGTGATTAAAAAATTAAAGTATAACAAGTTAGGCTTGCACGGGCTGTGGAGACATGTACCTAGTTATAGCTTACCGAAGGGTTCGGTGAAGGTGGCGCTGAGAACTGCTAGTCCGGCGTTTCCAGGCGGTAAGATTGCGGCACTTTTTACTGGTGGTAGGACCTCTTGTGAGTCCGCACGGGTAGGTACCACCGCCCTGCCTATTTCTGCCATGAAGCAGTAATGCGTTTCGATCTGAAGGGTAAGGCAGCCGTTGTAATTATACAGAGATCTTAGTGCTTAATCTCAAGGTGGGTGACGCATTTAAGTTGTACATGTCTATGGGCTCCAGTAACCATTTAACACCAGGTGTTAAATGGTTCCTCACATGGACCTCACAAGAGGTCCTGCCACCAGTAAGTGTTAGGGAGATGGCGTAGATTTTGAGAAAATTTGTCAAATTTGTCATGCTACGAACTTAGTTAGGTCATTGGCGTAGCTTACAGCCATTACGGGTGTCGATCAGAACTAGATTTAACTTCGCAACTCTAATATTCTTCAGGACACAGCCGGGATAATTAGGAAGAAACCAAAACTTGTTACAGCCTAAGTCTTCTTTTCGGCTTTTGTCAAAAAAGTACGTACATATATCTTTCGCAAAAGTCCATCATAGATACAAACAGAAGTAATATTCCCGAAGCAAAGTCAATAAAGCATTGAAAACACAAGTAAACAAGTCCTAAACGCAAACTCAAGATTTATTTTGTTTTGATATTCGACACGAACTTCTTTAAGATAAGAAACGAATTCGGAAAGCGAATAACCAATCAATGTACTGTAATTAATGTATTTTGTTCATTTCCTTAGGTTAGGCTTTCCTTATCATTAGGGTGTTATTGTATGTTTCTGTATAAAATATGTTGGGGTTTTTTGTTTGAGTTTTTTAAAGTGGAAGGTGCAGTAGTCTGGCGTGCAAGGGAGCTAGTTTGTGGAGGTGCTCATGGGGTCCACCGTTAGTCCACTCGTAAATATTACGAGCTAGTTTCAAGATGAACTCCTAGAGATATTCGACACCCAGATCCCGATCGATTACGTCATTTCTGACGTAGCGTCCTGCTGCTACTATCGTGCGAAGAGCCAGATTTTGCTGGTCCTCTTCCCGCATACCTTGCGGGATGAGGCGATACCAGGCCACAGCTGCGTCTGTGATAGAGGAACGTACATACGTCTTGTAAATGCCGAGCTTAGTCTTGACCGGCAATCTAGAGACCAAGATTGGCTGGAAAGGAAACCACGCATATCGGGCCGCCGCCAACGACGATCTGGCCTGGGCGGACGTTCTAAAATTCTGATTGATATCGACCCTCAAGTACCGGACGCTGGATCTAAATTTGCATTGATGCCGTGGAGACTGAGCTGTTCCAGGACGACTCTTGTGCGGAACGGACCGAAGAGTATAGCCGCGGTCTTCTCCACGTTGACCGCGCCCCTCCATCGGTCCAGCCATTGGGGCAGTACGTCCAACAATCTCTGCATCCTCGAGATGGCCGCAGAGGGGAAGTTTGATGACGCAAAGTATGCACCGATGACTTGGCGCCCTCGACCGCGATAAGAAAGGTTCTGTCCTCCAGGTACGACCCCAGCAGTCGTACGTAGGCGTGCTGGATGTCCGTGTTCTGCAACAGCTTGTAGATTAGTCCCGCATGCCAGACACGGTCGAAGGCTTTCTCGATATCGGGCCGCAGCCTTGCGGCCGTATACTTGTATGCGTTGGACCGGTCCAATTGCAGCGTTGTCGAGTGACCGCTACGAAACCCGAATCGCTCGGGTCTGAGAAGGATGTGCGGCGACACTCTTCTTAGCAGCCGCTCACAACATGCTCACATGCGACAATCCGTGAGTGAGGATGACCATTTTCAATCAAGCATGCTTGTATACTGTATTATAATAAAAATCGGTAAAAAAACTTTTAAGTTAAACGGTTTTATGTGCACTGAAAACTACAAAATAAATAAATAGTTACTTACCTATCAACCTACGTAAGTGATCTCGGTCATTAATATCTCTGATGGTAGTGGTTGTCATAACATGAACCATGTCAGCGGCCGAAAGGCAGTTCATGAAAGAACACTAACACCAGGGNTGTAATCCGCCATTTTGTATCGGCGGCCATCTTAGATTTATAATGTTATTGATTTTATTATATTATATTGTCATCTAAATTACATGTGTGTACCAAATTTCAGATCAATCTGACAACGGGAAGGTGCTTAAATTTCAATTTCTAATTTTGACCCAAATAAATAAAAAACAAATTCCGTACGGGTCGAGCTAAATAAAACCGTTTAATAAAAAGTATCACCATCTCTCCCATCGAGCTCCACCACACCGGCTACACCAGACCTACGGTACCACAGTGCGCGCCGAAAGTCCGCCTTCGCCGGTACCCGTCCTGATGATAAGACGGGATTTCATCTCCGGGAATATCCCGAAGGACGTCGTCTCGGGAGAGACACCGTGGGCGGCGCACCCTGCACCGCCCCACCACCGGACCGACAGTCGACTACCGGGTGTCCCCGCACCTGTCACCCGACAGTCCCTACGGGGGCTGAGCGGGAGAAGTATCACTGTCCGCCTGCCATCGTGAAACATTAATGCATTCCTGTTAGAAAAGAAGAGTAGTTGTTAAGCATAACAATTAATATTTCGATGCTATATTTTAAGATGGTCAATGACTTTTACAGTATGATTGACGTCTTGGGATTCAAAAGCCATTTCAGTAGACTGTTAGCTTCTACATTGATGTATCAAAATATAAAAATTACGAGAACGACCGTGGAAAATAGCTAGTACATTAATACAAAATTCAAAACAACAGATAACTGACTGTAAAAAGACAAAAATACATCGAACACGTAACACGAATGTGTTTTTTGCGAAACTTTCGAAGGGAGACGTCGTGAACTTTTTTCTTTTTGGACGTTGATTAAGTTTAGCGGAATCCCTTTCTAAGGGCACGTTCGGGTCTTTTTGTTCGCAAGATAGATCAATGTAAGTAATCAAGTTACGAACGTAATTGAGATCTACGGCTACGTTAGGTAATTTATTGGTTTTTATTCGATAAACGAATGTATAGTTGACTTTAACTACCGTGACAGTTCTAACAAGTTTCAATAGATTTTATAGGTTAAATTCACAATAAACTAGAGACGCTACGTAGGCACAGCTTAACACAGAGTCTATAGACAGCATGATACCTTGAGACATGAGGTCAAAATCTCTATTACATTGCATTATGGCTGCTCCATCCTTCAAGCCAGAAAGCATTAAAGAAATAAGCTATATTAAGTATTTTTTTCTTGGTGCATGAAACTATCAATCATGCTCAAATGTATAAAGTCTTTTAATTATCAATGACTGTGAATACGTCATATAGATTTTGGCTTCTACTACTAGATGCGATATCAATTACAATTGTTCATATTTTAATTACAAATCTATGATGAGCCCTAATGAATTGTAGCGAGTTACGGCCGGATTCCAGCAAGGTTCCGGCTCTCTCCCCTTTACTATTTAGTTTGGATATTAACGATATACACGGCTCGCCATTAGCTCTTTTCGCCGATGACGCGGCTATCTACTACTCGTGTAGGAAGAAATTATTATTTTATCGCCGACTGCTGCAACCACCCAGTAATTCCAACCAACAGTGATTCCAGAAGTGGTGCATCGACATCAGCCCCACGAAACGCATAACCGTGTTCTTCAAAAGGGGTCATTCTCCCGATACCACTTTGAGTATCCTACACCGTATCGAGCGCAGTAACATTAACGCCATTTATCCTGTGACCTTTTTCGGCCAGTGATTACCGTGGGCCTCGAAGGTCAAGTACCTACTCTCGACAGAGGGATGATATTCCGTCCTCACGTAAAGACGCGACCGAACTGCATCCCTACTCTGATGACTCTACCAGATGATTTGCAAACGAAGTAAATTGTACCTTCGAAATAAGGTGACACTCGTATGTCTACGTCCAGTCATGACTTATGCATGTTTAGTATTCGCTCATGTGGCCCGCTATCACGTAAAGACCCTACAAGTTATTCAATCTACTTTTATCAGGAAAGCCGTCGGAGCGCCGTGGTACGTGAGGAACATAGATCTTCACGACGACCTAAAACTACAATCCATGAGTAATCATGTGAACACAGCGTCGGAATGCTATTTCGATAAAGTGACGCTATACGCTATACGATTTGGCCATCGCAAATTAATTATATACTTGATCCAGATTACTAAACGAAAGCCAG
The DNA here is from genome assembly GCF_003987935.1 of Bombyx mandarina. The sequence continues at coordinate 1,110,965 of NW_021011545.1, read as the reverse complement.
TCGCCGTCGCCCAAAACATTTCATTTCGGATGTTCCCACTATCGATGCTGTTAGGCATTCCAAATACCTGTCACCATTCTCGTCGAACCCGTCGAATGCGTCAAAGGGTTTGTCGTATAAATTAACTCACAGACATAACCCACTGAGTTCCTTGCAGGATCTTCACTGTGGGTCACGATTCTAATCCAGTGGTAGATTCAGCGAAGCACTGTTCTTGCTAAGGTAGATGTTGGCAAGTCTCCCAGGCTGAGTCCCTGAGCTTGCGTTTGGTGAAGCTAATATAACCCTTCGAGGTTACTAGCAATAGGTAGACGTAAAAAAAATATTAGAGTATATAAAAAAAAACAATTGGTCGCTGATAGCTGCGTCTACGACACAAGCCACCAGTGGTTAGGACTCTTAAGTAAGAAACCTCCTCACAATACACGCAGTATTGAGGGTAACTACTGCCTTCTGTATGAGCCATTTTCACATTTTAAACTTAATTGTATATTATTATGACACGTATGTGTGTCTTTATAATATATGTATCTAATGAATGTACGTATGTACAAATCGTAGTGTAAAATGTAAGACAGTGTGAAGTCGATGCCCGAGAACAAAATGTTAATCTGAAAAGTCACACAACAAATAGTTTCGTAGGAAAACTAAAAAATCTAAAACTAAATAAATACATATCTTTTACTGCCTCACAGTTTTTAATTGCGCCGTTAACCACCCACCTTAGGTTCATAAGAAAAGAAGTCATTTGGGTATGAATAAACTATATTTCTCTCCTTTTGATATCGCGAACCCGAATTTTTGTTTTCCAATACTTCAACAACGAATATTATAGAAGTATCGAACTCCAGAGAAATCCATCGAACATATCAATAAAAAAGATACCACGCGAGCAGAATTTCAATTAACCACCCTCATCCACAAGATCCACTATTTTCCCTAAAAAGGTTCTCAAAATAATCCCTGGCATAGGCACTTATTTATTTATGGCGGACACAGTTTGGGCGGAGCTCGTCAACGAGACACTATTCACTCGAGTGAGGTCAAGAGAAGTTGAGAAATAATTTCTCGAACAGAATTTCCTCGTGCCGTCAAGTGTAATCTCCAGTTAAATGGCTGTTAGATAGCTTCACTTTAGTTTTTATGTCGGCAGCACGTTTTTCTACTCCGCTTAAAATATTTATGAAGTGACAATGCAGCCCGTGATTTTGTGCCTGTGACCCGAGAACTATCCTAATAGTAGAAAGATTATTTGAAAGGGTCTGGTCACGCGGATTTAGTAATGGGATGCTAATGAATTATTGGGATGGCGCCACCTTTGGAGTTTGTCAGTAACTAATTACCGCGACTATCCAAAGCGTGGTTCTACCCGATCGATCACGCTTTACCGCTAGCTGCCTAGATGGCGGCACTTGTATATTGTGTGGTGCTTGAGCTTACGAAAAGCTACGTGAGCTTCGTCACCCCCTCCCGCCGCCCGCGTGCTTCCATCGCCGACGCCCGCACGACAGTCACTGGCAAGGTCTACAGGTGAGTGCAAGTTCTTTTAATTTATTGCCATTTTATTGCTGCTTCCGTGTAATCATTCGCCCGCCCGCTCGCTTATGTGTATTTAATTTATATCTTTAGTTTGATTACTAGCTTTTGTTTACCGCTATATAGTTTTACCGCTCCGCTAATTATAAGTGACAAACATTTGTCACATACCGCTTAGGACGGCTATTTACACGCCTTTCTACAACCCCGCTTTATATGCTCCCGCCGCAGGAGGGCTATTTACACGCCCCCTTGCTACCCCAGGGTCTTAAACTTTGAAATAGGATATAGAAGTTATAATGGTGTACTAGCTGACCCGGCAAACGTTGTTTTGCCATATAAATTATTTTTAGGAAAGATAAATAACCTAGATACCGACTGCAGAGCCATCTGCCGGGCTGATTTGTGAATCTAAACCATACAGGGTGCCACCTAAATGCATAGAAAAAAAAATCATTCAAATAGGTGCCGCCGCTTAGGAGGAGTTCAGTGACAAACACACGCACAGAAAAAATATATTATATACTAGCTGACCCGGCAGACTTCAGAGTTGTAAAAATCGTTTATGTAAAATAAACTTAAAACAAATAAAAGGAATCCGTCCGACAGGGGACACATCAAAGGAAAAAGAAAATTGTTATATTTACTTAATTCCCAGCATTTTCATATTTATAACCTTCTCTGGACTTCCACAAATAATTCAAGATCAAAATTAGCTAAATCGGTCCAGCCGTTCTACACTAACGAACAGCAATTTATTTTGATATATATAGATAAAAGATTACGAGCTATCACCTGGGAATTGTTTCAGCGAAGCAAACGTGGTTTGTGGTTTAAAGAGTGGGATTGAGCCATAATTCTCAAGAGAGATGGCAGTATCCACGTTGTGAAGTCTATCGGCTCCGGTAAAGACAACGCTAAATAAGCCTTGAGCTTAACTACCTATCTATACAAAAAAAATGAATAATATCACGATCTAAGAATACGTACGAATATGTTTTTAAATTCATTAGATAGGATCACGAGTCCAACATATCTAATATTTTTCAATAAAAACGTGCTCTTTAAATATTATGCTGTGTGTACTGGACAAACTCATCGATACACAACGTAACACAGTCCTTTGACCGAACGAAACCGACCTAGATTTATTCGGAAATGAATCTAACCACGACTCGCTTTCCATCTGACCTCTACGAACCGGCATCCACATAATATCCTCTGATGTGCCGGTTTTAGTTTACCGTCACGATTCAAGTTCGGCCTTCGGTTTGCTTTTAGAATTAGTTACATTTCGTCCGTGAATAGTTCATTTGGACTCTGTAATCGGACGTTGCATTAACATAAACGTCGGTTTGTATATTAATTATACCGTTGCTTTGTTTTGGTAGAAATGTTTTGTTTCAATAACAGTTAATTAAAACTTAGTTAGAAAGCTTAAGAAAACATTATCAGTTAGTCTGTTCGAATTTATCTTCATCATTTATTTGTTATAAATTACATAGAAATTTCTACGAACAACCAAAGTTTAAATTGAAGATCTGTTTGCTTCACCTGAAGGTTTATGTTATGAATTCGCTTAGATTTAGTTTTATGATAAAATATTTTTCTTGTTCTTATCCCCCCATATTATGTGGGGTTGTGGGGGGTTGGGCTGTATATCCTCTCATCATGCTGCATAGAAATCAATCAAGGTGAAGTCAGATAGGTAGACCAAAAAGAATAGATTTGGCATTAATTTTTCGACCGATCGCCCAGTCTGACATCAACCCTTGTTGGGTTTTATCTCCATATATTAATTGCAATGTGCCATTGGGGAGACTTTTTCTGCTTCTTCTTTTGTGTCTGTCTTTTCTGTTCTTTCTTTTACTTCGTGCGTTTTTGCTTCTATAATTTGCACTTTATTATCATAAATGCTTACTTTAAAATTTAGATTAAATTATAGAATAATTGCAAATTGTCTTCTAAAATATTGGTATTAGTATTTGAGCTGAAATATTGATAGAATACCAATGTAATTGACTATTAGTAAGTAAACGAATATTATGACACCATTTAAACCAATTATTACAATATTATTTTTACTGCAGTTTTACCCATTCTTGATGTTTATTTTATCGTAACATGAGAGTGATGCCTTTAATGCCACCACAATGTATTTTTGTATAGGAATGTTTATTTCTTTTGACGTACATAAAGCAAAATAAAGCAATAAATCAACCTATTGAATAATTTTAAGAAAATAAAGGAATAAAAAAAGATTGATATTTTCTGTGAAACGGGTTGTACTGTCTCAGGTTCTGTGGTGGAGCATGAAAGTGGAAGCAGTGCCAGGGAAATACCACCGACGAGCTATGTACCGTAGTTCCAGTACTTATGTACGCTCCGCAGCTGGCGATACCGACGAGCTCAGTGTGGCGGCAGGCTAACACCATAGTTTAGCTTTAGGCCATTAACTGTTCATCCTAATAACGGATGCCTTAACATCAGACATACAAGAGGAGGCGCCCTGGTGTATGCAGTTCGTCGACGACAATTGTTCTCGTTGGAGAGGATGGGCTTGAGGTACAGAGGAGACTGGCAAATTGGAAATAAGGGTTGGAAAACGTGGGTTTGAAGATCAGTCGAACAAAAACCGAGCATATGTTCTGTGATTTTCATGGTTCTTCAAACTTCACGCCAATTGCCTTAGATTGTGTATCCCTGTCAGTCTGCTCCGACTTCAAATACTTCGGCTCTATACTTCAAAACGACGGTAACATAGACCGTGACCTAGCGACCCAAATAAAAGCTGGTTAGGTGTATATAAGTATTGTGCACTTACTTGTAAGTATTGTAGTAAAGGATAAGACGCAGGTGTATTATGCTGTTATAATATGCTTTTTAAATCCAGCAGATTTTTCTTTTCCTTTTTTAAGAAAGCATGTACCTGACTTGCCTTAACACGTGATCACAAACGACTTCTACTATCCGAGAATAGCTCCGTGTAATTAAAATCAAAGTAGTAATGCGTTCAGATTCGAAGGGTGCGATATCCGTTGTACCGTAATGAGAATTCGAACTAAAGTCTCAAGACGGGTGGCAGCATTCACTTGCTGATGTTTATCGGCTCCTGTAATCACTTCACACCCGGATCGTAAGTTCATTAACCCTAGGGCTATAAAAACAAATCTGTACACGAAAACCACTATCAGGTTTTTGTTTTAAAGATTCGACCTTATGTTTTTGGCGTTGAGATTTATTTTCGTATTACGCAGTCGTACAGGGTAGCGGTAGGCACGCATGTAAAGAGGTTATTTCACGCATCAACGATCGCTAATGTTTTTATTGGGAGCGCATACGAGGAAAATTGGTGTCGTTTATTTTTACGTCCTCCTGTACTGATTTTTAGCGAAGATGGAAGGAAAGGAAACTCATTGCGCCACGAAATGGTATTTCGTGTTCCTTCACGTGAGATATTGAGGTTATTTTTTGATAGAACTTCATAAACTTTAGCTTTTAGCTTCACGGCCAATGTCCAACTAAACAACATTAGTTAAAAACGTTTCAAATTCAAGCTATCGATATTTTGAATTCGAATTAAATTCAGTTCAGAAAACGATATCATAAATTTAAATATTTACGGTAAATACGACCAAAGGAATCCAATGAAACGATATCCAATTATCTGAAAGGTTCTGATTTCAACTTAAGCTTGGCAACCCCGTTATTTCAAGGGCTTTCCGTTTCGTTGTGATCTATTTTTAGGTATAAGCTTCTTCGAATTTTTCGACTGTTTTTTGTGGGAAATCAGATATCCGATACACGAATCCGCTTTAAGAGTTTATTTGTCGCATTGTGTACTACACTAGAAGACGAACATTTTAAATCTGACTTAATTAATTACATATCCATTTAATTACAGATATAGTGGAACTGGTCACCGGGGCGCGTATACATCACAATATTTAAATGCCGCCATCCATCTTGAGCCCTGAGGTTATTCAATATTGTAATACATCTTCTGTTCCAGCTATCAAACCGGAACGCATTACTCTTTTGCGGCAGAAATAGTATAAAATCATAATCGTTTATGTACCAGCCTATCCATACGAATTTATAGTACGACCTAACACCAATATAATAAATAATTTTTTTTTGGTTGCTTAGATTAGTGGACGAGCTCACAGTCCACCTGGTGTTAAGTGGTTACTGGAACCCATAGACATTTACAACGTAAATGCGCCACCCACCTTGAGATATAAGTTCTAAGGTCTCAGTATAGTTACAACGGCTGCCCCACCTTTCAAACCGAAACGCATTACTGCTTCACGGCAGAAATAGGTAGGGTGGTGGTAATAAAATGTTGTAAAGCAAAACTAATAACATACTGGGATGCACAAAAGTAACGTTTTTTAATTAAAGCGTGCATCAATGCGTAGCCGGATTCTCTAGAACGTTGAAACCATGAATCATTTTATATGCATTGGTAACTTTCAGAGTGTATGGCGAGCCAACAAAAAGAAACAGAGCTGGAAAGATAAAAAGGCCTTGCTTTGTAGAGAGCGGGATGTGAAAATGTTTCCGCAATATTTCCGAATTAAGGACTGCTCTCGTTTTCCGTTGAATCCGTATGAATCTGTGTTTTTCTTGTGCGACGGACTTTTTTTATCTCCTGTTTATAGTTTGATTAAATTTTCTGTCTGTTTTTTATTGCCCTTGTATGTAGACGAGCATCCGGATCACCTGATGGTGAGTGGCTACAGTCGCCCATGGATTTCAGCAATGCCAGGGACCTACCGTCTGCCTAATCTATGGAATTAATCAAAATATTAAATGAATGATAGTGATGATACTGATAATTTTAAAACTATTAAATACTAGTAAGTACGAAACTGCATTTTGTTAACCTGTTTTGTGAATTGGATGGTCCGATAACTATCAATAAAGGTGCCTTTGGTTAAAGGAGGTTAGGTTATAGAAGTACGAGAAGCGGTGTGGTGGAATTCGTTTTATTTTGTTATTTTAGTGTTTCTTCAGGCGCCAACGTGTAAAAATGGTGGTTAAAGTGTGGGAAAATGCAACAGAATATAGATGGAGTAGTTTCTCGGTTTCTTTCAAAAAATTCAAGGGAGTCTCAGGGAATTTTCATCAGTCTACTGAATAGTTATTTCGTTTCATCTCATCAAATTTATTTCATTCAATTTCATTTTTCTCTTCAAACAATCCGAATTACATTGGCCTTTATTTCAAAATATTAAACTGTGTGGGTGGAAACGAACAAAAAAGAAATATCTTTTTGGTTAAAACCGAATTCACTATTTCATCTTAATCCCAACTAATCACATCATTTTACAAGGCTATTATTCCGTTTGTTGTTTCATTATTTATATAAGTAAGCTTTAAGAAAAAAATCTAATTCATTTTTAGGTAAATTTATCAATACTGGACTGTATGTATTTCACAGCAAGTGCTTCCATTTCCAAAATAGTCTAAATATGAAAAAAAAATTCTCAACGCATTTAGGCCACACATAACCTATTTACTTAATCCACATTCATAGATATAATTTATGAACTACATATATGTATTTCTTTCGTATTTGACCGTGATAAATGCGTGCTCTCCTGACGTTTCGTGTTCACCTACTTTGATAAATGGGCCTTAGAAAAAAATACATTCCATTGTTGCCGCCCTTTGCATATATTTGATAGAATTTGTGAATATTCATTCGAATACGTTTCGTTGATGCAAATATTTGCTGATGTCAAGGACTGGAACTGACGACGGAAAAGCTTGTAGCTTTTACTGGGTCACGTTTTCTTCGTCTGCTTTACGTATATAGTTAGTATATACTTAGGTATTCAATTCGTGGTTTTTCTATTGCCTCTTAAGGAATACCTTTATATGTAATTTTTATTTTTATTGCTTTGATGGGTGGACGAGCTCACAGCCCACCTGGTGTTAAGTGGTTACTGGAGCCCATAGACATCCACAACGTGGCACCCACCTTGAGATATAAATTCTAAGGTCTCAAGTATAGTTACAGCGGCTGCCCCACCCTTCAAACCGAAACGCATTATTGCTTCACGGCAGAAATAGGCAGGGCGGTGGTACCCACCCGCGCGGACTCACAAGAGGTCTTACCACCAGTAATTACGCAAATTATAATTTTGCGGGTTTCATTTTTATTACACGATGTTATTCCTTCACTGTGGAAGTCAATCGTGAACGTTTCTTGAGTACGTATTTACATATTAAGTACATAGTTACATATTAAGTAATAAGAATACCTAGTAATACATTAATATCTAGTAATAGCTAGTATATCTAATTAGTTTAATCTAAACGTTTGAAAAGGCATAAAATTACATACGTAAAACATATAAAATCAGAATTATTGACGAATTAAAATTATTATTTTTATTAAAAATTGTCATTCTACTTCAAACATAATATACGATTTTATTGTCAAAAGAAATTATTACACGACCAGGGTATATTTATTATTAACATGTAATTCCACTTTCGTTATCTAAAATAAGCAGAAACAACGAACAAAAATCCTTATAATATCGTCTAATCCCGTCCATAAATCGGCCATGCGCGGGAGGTTGGTTTAGGCTTCGAGCTGTGAGTGCATCCTCATAACAGTAAACTACCCCGGTAATAATACCTTGAGCCTTACAACGCATACGCATGGATTCAATATATTTTAGAGGACTTTATACTAAATAATGAGATGAAATTGTAATACTTAAAACGAATTAGTGTAGTTTTTTCTTCAGTTTACCCTTTTTGTTCGTTCAAATTTTAATATTGTGCTAATTATCGATTTTATTCATACATAAATTAGTAATAACAATCAGTATGTCGAAGTGGTGACTATGGTGTCATTTTCATGCCCATCGATCCAGCATTGAGCCCACGATGTAATGTTCGCAAATGTAATGTTCTGAGAAATTTTCGATTTTACAAAATTAAATAATCATCGCACACAACACAGCTCTTAAGTTAGCTACGATGAACTCAATAATAAGATAGAGCACAGTCTGCGCATCATTTTTATTCAATATATATGTGCGGCGTGACTAGGCTCGATAAAATCCGCAACGAGTACGTGCGTGGAAGTCTAGGTGTACGGGACATCGCCGACAAGATGCAGGAGAGTAGGCTGAGATGGTATGGTCACGTCAAGGAAGCCACCTGACTACGTCGGAAATTTGGCGCTACTGCTCGACCTCTCCGGTTGGAGACCTAGAGGCAGACCCAAGACAAGGTGGAGGGACGTAGGACAAGAGAGAAAGCAATATTGCTGACGAGGATGTCGAAGACAGAGCGAAGTGGAGGAGTAAAGACAGGAAAGCTGACCCTACCACCATGTGGGATAAATTGCTGGGAAGAGAGAGACAACCTCACTTAGACTCTGCATACGATTAATACGTTTATATCTTTTTGTCATTCCCGATCCTCCGAACCGAACGGTAAACAGTCGACGTCACCCTAAAGACGTCATTTCGGTTTCTCCCGATCCACTAACGGTACTTTTAGGTATCTCAAGCACCGGTCATCGTTCTCGTCGAGTCCGTCGCTTGCCACGAAGGGCTCGGCGAGTAAATTAACCCACAGCCAACTGCCGACTGAGTTTCTCGCCGGATCTTCTCAGTGAGTCGCGTTTCCGATCTAGTATAACCCCTCGAGGTTACTAGAGTAGGTAAAAAAAAGTCTCGTTGAGACTTTTTTCTTAAATCTCGAATGCGACAATATATCGAACGCGGTAGTATTGATTGTTTATAAAATAGTGTAATACAACTATTGTCTCGCAACGTCGTAGAGGAAAAGCACGTTGAAAATGAAGACATTACAGTATTGTCTCGACTTACAGCGTTTATCCTTAGATCCGATTATAGTGGAGACACGAGCGAGACAAAATGTGCACCGATCTACGGGAATATTTTTATAGCTATACAACCCGGTGTTGCAATAACGGGGCTCTTGAAATTATTCCATCTAAAATGAATTGGTTTTTTTTTGGAATCTTCTTAATATTATTTTTTTATTGCTTAGATGGGTGGACGAGCTCACAGCCCACCTGGTGTTAAGTGGTTACTGGAGACCATAGACATCCACAACGTAAATGCGACACCCACCTTGAGATATAAGTTCTAAGGTCTCAGGTATAGTTACAACGGCTGCCCCAACCTTCAAACCGAAACACATTACTGCTTCACGGCAATAATAATATAAATAATAGTTATAAATGTTTTTGTCTACGTGCAGCAGGATGGCTTGCCTTGCACACGATTATATAGTGACATGCATCCAGGATTCTAATTTTTGAGGTCGGGCTTGATTTGTTGGTTTTTCACTCCACGTTCGATAAACATATTAGAATGTATTTATGAACGTTAAATTAAACTGAAGAAAATGATATGATATTCATGTCCTTTTACGGAAATAAAAAAAGTTCACTATTAAATTGATAATGATGAAAAGTGAGCGTAATTTGTTCTAAAGTAAAGAGCCTTATTATTGTTTTTAATACGCTTTTATTAACTTCAGACATATGTATGTAACGGAATCTTTGAACATGATTTTGACCCCCTTCAAAACGTCGGATTAACTCGAAATTTTGTATACTTATTAAAGACCGATGACAATTCAATATTTAAAAAATAGAGAAAAAAATATTGAAAAAATTGAAATTCAACTAAAAAATTCAAAATAAATAATAGTTTAAAAAACTAACAAAATATGCTTTTATAGAAAATCCAACTAAAAAATAGAAAATAAATTTTAATAAATTTGGGCGCATGGTATCATTAGTTATAAATATTTTATGAACAGATATGTGTAGAACGGTTATTATTTTGATAATATCCTGAAAAGCAACCCACGCTTTTATTACAATAAAATCATTTTATCTTACACTATTTTTAATTCAAATTTATTAAAATTTATTTTCTATTTTTTAGTTGGATTTTCTATAAAAGCGTATTTTGCTGGTTTTTTTAAACTATTATTTATTTTTCATAATGTGGAAGTGAGTCTTGTACGATGAGCGATCTTGAACCAAGGAGGCTATAAACCGCTTTATGAAGTGCTAACTACACAACGCATTTAAGCATATTTGCCTGTAGATATGGAATCGTTATGAGTGGCTGGACGACTTTTTTTATACCACAAAATCCTCAAAAGGATTAGGGAACTAGGTCATTGCTAGAGCGACGAAAGGTCTCACATGTTGAAAATGATTGTAAAATCGAATTGAGGTAGATATATATTTATAGTTAAATTATCATTATTATTTTTTTATTGCCCGAGCAGGTAGACGAGCATACGGCCCACCTGATGGTAAGTGGTTACCGTCGCTCATGGACGTCAGCAATGTCAGGGGCAGAGCCAAGCCGCTGCCTACCGCTTAAAAATAAAACAAACATAAAGGCTCTTATTTCCGAGAAGTAAAACGTTGTTGCAGTTAAAAGTCAGTTCGCTGTCGTTTGCAGTGGGATGTCAGCATAAATATAGTTTATTCCTTGTGGTGGTAAAATCCTTATCTCTTCCTTATACAGACTATATAATCATTTTCAAGCATAGAGAGTCCATTGTCTATAAGTTTTTATCTTGCAAATGTCTGAAATAAATGCGTACAATGGTGATATAAACCTAAAAACTAAAGAAATACTATGGGCATTCTGTTGTTGTCACTAGCTAGCTTACTTCGAGTTGCTTTCTCGAGTTTTCATTCAAAATACACTTCTTTTGTCTTTGTAGTATATTTCTGTGAATGCTTCGATCAACAATATCGAAGTGTGAATGTCACTTATGACTAGTTCTGTCTTCAGTGTTATTCTTGAAAGAAACATCGTAATGTTTCTTTCAAGAATAACTACTCCGTAGAGTGTTAAAAATTTTCTAACTAAATTATTTCTTATGCGACCACGCTGTGATCTTAGGTCCAATCAGCCAGATAATTTCAGCGGTAAATTGATTATGAATCGATTTGGTGGCTTTTTTTTGGAAATAATTCTCATAATAAACAAGTTTTTACATTAAATAATCGATTTTATTGATTTCTATTTAAAACAAAAAAAAAAATTGGTTGTTCATAATGTTAGGTAGATATAAATATGGTCGACTTATTTAGGTGGAAGCATTTTGCAAATTCATGAGGATTAAAATTATCAATTTCAACAAACGTTCTGAAAATTTATGCGAATTCGAGAATTTTATGGAGTTGCAAATGCGATTTTACGATATCCGGCACACGGACATATAAAAGACGCATTCGATAATTTCGCTGATGGTAAACCACTTTTTATTTAAACCTTCTACGATGAAGAAGTAGCTTTCACTAGTGGTAGAACCTAGTAGGTAAGTAGTTTTTACTGGTGGTAGGACCTCTTGTGAGTACGCGCGGGTAGGTACCACCGCCCTGCCTAATTCTGCCGTGAAGCAGTAATGCATTTCGATTTGAAGGGTGAGGCAGCCGTTGTAACTATACTTGAGACCTTAGAACTTATATCTCAAGATGGGTGGCGCATATACGTTGTAGATGTCTATGGGCTCCAGTAACCACTTAACACCAGATGGGCTGTGAGCACGTCCACCCATCTAGGCAACAAAAAAAAAAAAGGTATGGTCAATAAAAACCAATTAAATTCAATTTTCGTTAGGAAGTCTTGCGAGCGTAGAAGCAGTCACGCGCTTCGGGTCGACCAGCCCTTGACACAATACAATTGATAAATACTCTTGAATTAAATGAAAGTATAGCGGTTTTACAAAACCTAGTTTTATTTGCGAGAGTTCTAGACCATAGACCAGGAAAAGGAATCACAGACCTACATAGATTATATAAAAGTATAAACTAGATATATAGTCATCACACCATGAGTCTATAAACTATAAAGTAGGGTTCAACTTTCGAATTTCAACAAATACAATACAATAAAACGAACAATTCCGGTACGGTTATAACATAATCTATATATTAATACGTGAAGCAAAAACTTTTCACCCCTTTTTACGAAAATTGCGCGGACGAAAGAGTATGAAATTTACTACACTAATAGAGAATATAGAGAAGGAGTGCAGAATGCTAATATTTCTTTTAAAACGATGCATTTATAATACATTAAATCAATAAAGAAAACATTACACATACTACCATGTATTTAACACACACACACACACGTAATAAACTCTTTGTTTATTGTCAAACGTTTGTTTTGCTTAAAGTCTGTGGTCAAATTGAGAATAGGTTAATATTGTTTATCTTTAATAGTATTTGTCTATAGTGTAGTTTTGGCGAAATCTGTGATTATAGAAGTATAGTGTCTTTGACAATGAACCATAATAATGTTCAATCTTATAATTTCAATTAATTATAGTGGAATTTCGACTACTGCGGGACCACTAGCATAAGGAATTTAATGATATTAAATATACATTTTAAATATGATGCTACGTCTTTTTTTCTCCCAGCTAAATATACATTTTTGGGCAGTCGTCAGCGGAGCTCATTAAAAAGTAAACAATGCAAAAATATGTTGACTGCGAGCCCGGTGTGCTTTGATTATGCAGGATCACGATTTTTACTGACTAAAGTTAAGATTACAGCACGAAACATAGTATCATCTATAAATAATGATATGATAATAATAATATTATAAAGAGAAACGATTTGTTTGTTTGTTTGTATTGAATAGGCTCCGAAACTAATAAGCCGATTTGTATAATTCTTTCACTGTTTGGAAGCTACACTATTCGCGAGAGACATAGGCTATAATCTATTTTGAAAAAAATTAGGGATCCCTACTAAAACTCCAATAATGTAACCGAAGGTGTAAAAAAAATTACCTACAATATTCTTTACATCGCGTGCCCTGCGAAAACTATTGATGATAGAATAAAATAATGTACTGCGACTTTGTAGAACATATTATTATTCACAAAAATTGTCGCGGCAGCATAATAATATGTCTAACTATTATAGTTATGCTGCAATAAGTATTCTTTTATTTAAAAAATAAAACAACGTGAAATATCGTTGAAATTTTTGTTAAAGACCCGAGCGGAGCCGGAGCGGGCCGCTAGTTAGATATAAAATTGTTGTTAACAATGACGTGTCGATTCCCGGGCCATCAATCACCGAACGAGATGAAATATGAACAGGGAGACGGCGTACGAAAGTGTAGCAGTCTATTGTGCGAAGTTTGTGTGGTGTAAACAACGCTACGAGGTCTACTGAAGTTGAATTATGGTCGTTGAATCTTTGAAAGAGCTGATTGGTTCTCTACATCAAAGAAATTAGAGGTTGTATTTGGTAAGCATCATCACTTGAGTATGTCTAGGCGGTATTTTCAATGTACACAAAAGTGTTGGCAGAAAAATTACACCGAATAAAGATTTTAGGTATGTATTGGAAATAAAAAAAAATGACGGGATATATAGGTAGGAAAAAAAACCAACTCAAAGAAAGGCTACAACATTTTTATAAAAAATTAAAAAATAAATTGGTGTAGGCAAAATCCGTACTCACTTATGCTAGCAGCCTGTAGTGTGGTAGCACATAGATGTTTTTTTTTTTTTTCTTATATGGTTGGACGAGCTCACAGCCCACCTGGTGTTAAGTGGTTACTGAAGCCCATAGACATCTACAACGTAAATGCCCCACCCACCTTGACAGTTAGTTACAACGGCTGCCTTACCCTTCAAACCGAAACGCATTACTGCTTCACGGCATAAATAGATAGGGTGGTGATACCTACCCGCGTGGACTTACAAGAGGTCCTACCACCTACACGGTGATAGCATTCGACCATAACTCAGAAAATAATAATAATAAATATTAATTTAAAATATTAACGTTCACATTTACACAAGCGTGTTACATGCATGTTACACACATATGTAGATCTTACTTTAGGCCTTGAAAACACGTTGTGAGCGCTTAACAAAACGAAACCATAAATCAAGAGATGATCGGAATATATACTGCAGTATCTAGTTTCTCTTTTTCCTTTTAAAACACGGCAGAACTATATTGCAATCGTTCGGTTGGAGCGTCGACGGTCCATTAGCCTAATAACGGAGCAGTGAGACTGCGAAAAGAGATTAGGCTGTGCTTACTCATCGATTCACGTTACTGCTATTAATTGATAAGTACAGCTTTCAATAGATTACTTCGAGAGGCCTGTTGTCCCGTCTGTGCGCCTTTCAGTTTTCTTTTGAAACTGAAACTTGCTGACTGCGTTTATTTAGGCGAGCTCTTTCATTGAATCCTTTTGACGCTTTGAATAAAAAAGAATACAGTAATCTATGTTAAATATGTGCATTTCGAGAGCTAAGTTTCGGCTTGGATTCGTTGGTTCTGTGTTCTGCCTAATGAATCCCGAGCATTTTCCTTCAGCACCACATTCAAACGCGTCGATGCATTGGCTATCGGCTTTCTTAAGGGTCCATGTCCTGTGCGCCGTAAAGAAAAATGGAGAAGACGAGAGAAGAATTTTTTTTGAAGAGTTTTTTCTAATAATAAACAAATTGTATGCATTTAAATCCTTCACAAGGGATCTTTTCAGGTAGCTTAGTGTCGCGCAGCGAGCTATGGAGAGGGCTATGCTTGGTATTTCTCTACGAGATCAAATCAGAAATGAGGAGATCCGTAGAAGAACCAAAGTTGCTGACATAGCCCGTAGGATTAGCAAGCTGAAGTGGCAGTGGGCTGGCCACATAGCGCGAAGATCGGACGGCCGATGGGGCAGAAGGATCCTTGAGTGGAGACCACGTACTGGCAAACGCAGTGTGGGACGGCCACCTACCAGATGGACCGACGACCTGGTGAAAATTGCTGGGTCACGTTGGATGCAGGTGGCAACGGACCGGCCGCACTGGACATCAGTTGGAGAGGCCTATGTTCAGCAGTGGACAGCAGACAGGCTGAGATGATGATGCATTTAAATGTAATGTACCATCATTAGAACTTATATCTCAAGGTGGATGGCGCATTTACGTTGTAAATGTCTATGGGCTGTAGTAACCATTGAACACCAGGTGGGCTGCGAGATCGTCCACCCATCTAAGCAATAAAAAGATGTGTGGTGTCGTGGAACACCGGATAAGAACGGATAAGAAAAAAATCGCGCGGTGAAATATCGCTGTGCGGAAAACAAGGCCTTAATCCACGGACTTTTCCTTACGGTTTTTACTATCACATTTTTTTCAGTTCGGTCGCGCAGCAAAAACCGCGCGGTGAAATATCGCTGTGCGGAAAACAAGACCTTATTCCACGGACTTTTCTTACGGTTTTTACTATCACCTTTTTTTCAGTTCGGTCGCGCAGCAAAAATCGCGCGGTGAAATATCGCTGTGCGGAAAACAAGGCCTTATTCCACGGACTTTTTCTTACGGTTTTTACTATCACCTTTTTTTCAGTTCGGTCGCGCAGCAAAAATCGCGCGGTGACATATCGCTGTGCGGAAAACAAGGCCTTATTCCACGGACTTTTTCTTACGGTTTTTACTATCACCTTTTTTTCAGTTCGGTCGCGCAGCAAAAATCGCGCGGTGACATATCGCTGTGCGGAAAACAAGGCCTTATTCCACGGACTTTTTCTTACGGTTTTTACTATCACTCTTTTTTTGCAGTTCGGTCGCGCAGCAAAAATCGCGCGGTGAAATATCGCTGTGCGGAAAACAAGGCCTTATTCCACGGACTTTTTCTTACGGTTTTTACTATCACCTTTTTTTGCAGTTCGGTCGCGCAGCAAAATCCCTATCTCCTCNTTTACTATCACTCTTTTTTTGCAGTTCGGTCGCGCAGCAAAAATCGCGCGGTGAAATATCGCTGTGCGGAAAACAAGGCCTTATTCCACGGACTTTTTCTTACGGTTTTTACTATCACCTTTTTTTGCAGTTCGGTCGCGCAGCAAAATCCCTATCTCCTCCAAGCCTGCCGTAAGGAACTTCGTTCCAAAAAAAATCTTTAGTTGAGAAACTTTGACTTAATTTTAGGGTATTCGTATACCGAGATGTAAGTTTTCCATAGAAGAACTTACTTAGACATGTAAATGCTTAATTGGAAATTTGTGAAACGAAATCGAAAAAACCAGCGAAATCCTGATCAACGCAATATTTATTTTCCCGTCTCCATTCAAAACAGACATTTTCTGTCTTCCCGGCTCAAATAATTCCACATTACCACATTCGTATCTCTCGAGCCATGTTCCACGTAATTGGTTCGCTTGCAAAAGATCTCGGCTAGCACAACGTCGTGTACGCGAATCTGAAATATTTGAACGGTCTACGAGCTATCAATTTTATTACAGGACGGCAGCCAAAAGATACCACAATACTATTGAGTCGTAATTTTTGATGGTGAAATATTGTTACCGTAACCCAGATATCGTCCATTTGTATAATAAGCCGATAGACTTCGACGATTCAATCCTCAATAAGACGCCGAAAAAAATTGTGTGGTTTCACGATTTCGCAGCCGAAAACGATGCTTATCCGAAACAGTGCTTAAATTAGTAAGACTCTTCACGTTTCAATCATAATTTGTCCGAGAAAAAGGGGCGTAACGTAATTTTTTTTAAAATTGAGTCGACTATTATCAAAGCCGGCAATCTGACTTTTGGACAATGATTGGTAAATCAGAAAAACGAATTATTGACTTTGTATTCCATTGGCAGTCACAAAACTCTTCAGAACGACATCTTAGATAAATAACAGGTTAACTATTAACCTTTATTTAATGCAGGTTTTGAACCGTATTCTTTGAAGGAGACGATTATATTCAAATCAATCTGTATTGACATATCAATATTTTTTTTTTGTCCAAATGCACAGATTGCCACCTTTGATAATAGACGACTCANTTGACTTTGTATTCCATTGGCAGTCACAAAACTCTTCAGAACGACATCTTAGATAAATAACAGGTTAACTATTAACCTTTATTTAATGCAGGTTTTGAACCGTATTCTTTGAAGGAGACGATTATATTCAAATCAATCTGTATTGACATATCAATATTTTTTTTTTGTCCAAATGCACAGATTGCCACCTTTGATAATAGACGACTCAATTATAAAATTTACGTTTTATAAGTACATTATAATAAAATTGTATTCCCAAAAGAGTTTTCTTGTAAAGCGCAAAACGTGATCCAATTTACAATGCCTCCTAATATTTCAGATTTGTTACGATCAAGTTTATTACAAATTGGAATCGTCTCAATGTTTCCCCGGAGACGACCGCCGACCTTTTCATCTTCGATTCTTTCCGTCGGTTATGACGAGATATCAAGTTACAAAGAAAGTTATCGACTTAACAAATAGTAAATAGAACACCGACGTAATAAAATACTTTTGATGTCGTTGCCGCCTTTATTACGTACGAACGTATTATATTTAAATTATTAAAAGATAAGTTATTCGGGTTCATGATAATATCGACGCTTGAAAGGCAAACGTGACTAAGCGACAATGCGTGAACTTTACAGTAGACTAATTTAAAGTTGAAATACTTGAAAACAAAATTTATTTTTGCGAATCTAGCCGTAGTAGAATCTAGCTAGTAGCTGTAGGATTGAAATGATTTTAATAGACCTAGAAATATATTTTTTTGAGCATCGAATATGGTACAAAGCAGTTATTGTCGCTTAGTCACGTTTGCCTTTCAAGCGACGATATGTATCTATATATATAAAAATGAATTGCTGTTCGTTAGTCTCGCTAAAACTCGAGAACGGCTGAATCGATTTGGCTAATTTTGAATTATTTGTGGAAGTCCAGAGAAGGTTTAAAAGGTAGATAAATCTGAAAATGCTCGGAATTAAATAAAAATAACAATTTTGTTTTCCCTTTGATGTGTCCCCCGTCGGACGAATTCCTTTTGTTTGTTGTAAGTTTATTTTATACAAAAGTTAAGGTGTTTTATTTAACGATTGAGGCACTACGAAGTCTGCCGGATCAGCTAGTGTACATATTATTATAAATTATGCTTCAGAAACAATATTATCTTATTGATAATAAACAACTATTTTTGCAACTTATTGTGTAACTAATCAATTTATTATTTAGTGGCATGAGACTCCGTATATAGGGATACGCAGACTATTATGTGAGTATGCTATGTAATATGCAACAGCTATTTTAGATGCCGGCTTGTCGCTAGCTAGCTACAGGATATTTTTATGTATTCAACGACATATTACCTATAAAGTGACTAGCTATTGCCCGCAACTTCTTCCACTTTGGGATAACGATAAATTTTACCCGTGACTTCATTTACGTAGAAGGTGAAAATATTTTTGAATAACAGAATGTTAAGCTATTTAAGGTACCAAAATCACGCTGTAAAAGAGGAGGTTATCAATTCGACACCTTTTTTATTTATGTATGTTCACCGATTTCTCGAGAAAATCTTGAAGTAATTTAGGTGTTTTTTATTATTCTTCTTATTCTGTGCCGCTGTGCACCGGCGGGCCGGCGCCTTGTACATCATTATTACGCCATTGATCACAATTTTGCTGCGATCTTATTTTAAAACTGTGATATCTTTTAAGATACTCATTGAAATCAAATGATGTAAAGGGCAAATTTCTTTTAAATTAATGTCAAATTGGACCAGTACTTCCTGAGATTAGCGCGTTCAACCAAACAAACTAGCTCTTCAGCTTTATAATATTAAGCATAGATGTCATACCATTTAGTTACTAATACTATTATTAATAAGATGATCTGTTCACTGTTCACAGTGTACTTACTAAAATAAGTGACGTCATTATTAATGTGTGTCATAAGTGACGTATGCGTAACACTCGATTAAAATACAGTTCATGTATATACATATTATATAATATGTTTTTGTTTTTCCAATTAAACATTTATATTAATGAAATATCTTACATTGCGTTTGATTGGAGAATTCATTATTATTTAAAAATGTTTGGTGACTATTTTATTGACGTGGCTTTAGATTTGATTCAGATATTCTGTTACTTGAAAATAGATTAAATAAATAATAATTAAACATACTGTGTTCTTTTTTTAAATAATTATTGTTTATATTATACATGGGAATAGTCTACAAAGTGATAAATTTTAAATGTTCTTACACACCCTCACACGGTATAAGTACACACGGACGGCTAAACTCTTTCTTTTTTTGCTGGTAAATTCTAAGTGTGGAGAGCAGAATATGCTTTATTGTACACCAATATAAAAACAAAAATAATGCCAAACAATAAGTACAAACATTACAATATGCGGTAAGAAGAAACAGCGACCGAGAATGCAGGATAATGCTTCGAATTACCTACATGTCTGATTTCGATATATCCACCCTTGACTACATTAATTATAGTAGTAGTTAAAGGTGAAGAAATGCCAAAAGTGAAGAATTACTGGCTGATATGATCGTTGAAACAATGATGTCATTGATATACATTGCGCATATTTGAAATATTAATTATAATAGATTTTTATCTCCCAATAACAATTTAAAAGTAATCCTATGTTTTTGTATTTAGTATTTCAAAGAAATCGTTTATTTATGTGTTTGTTTTCCTATTTCGAATGTATAAAAACTTCATTTCTTTAAAATTTGCATCGGAATGCTGTTCTGCATGCTCTCCGATAGTATCCAAAGTATCTGAGTCGCTGAAATAAGTAGTTTCTACCGCTTTTCTTCTCAATGCAAATAATCTCGTATACATCTGAAACTTTCCTACTTACCATTGTGAATAGCGGATTGTTTTTGTGGGCGGCAGTTTGTAATTTTAGTTTTGTTGTTTTCGAAATATAAAGCTTTTATTTTGATTTTATGCTTTCTACCTTAGAAACAGGCCGAATGCAGGTAGCATTGGAGGAAGCTGGTGCAAAAACTGGACCAAGGCGGTCACGACCCTCAGTAATGAGGAAACGACAGAGAAGAAGAAGAAGACCTTAGAAACTATCAAATTGTATGCATCTAAGAGTTCTTAAAAGCCTAATTTGGTTTTGATAAATGGAGTTAGCCTCTATAAAATTTAGTCGATAAGGCCATATTTTGGTAAGTATAATATTATATTGATTGCTTTAAATTTATTTTAGGCTTATAAAAATTACATGCTAGATGAGACGTGAGCTTGTTCACTCATAAATGTAATTATAAAGAGAGAGAAAATAGTTGCGATACTGCCTTTATTACTGTCAAAGATAGACATATAAACGAGCTATTTGAGCAATGCCAGTGGCTGTGGTGCCTTTATTTATGCTGGCCAAACTAGGCTTCATTCCTACCATGTTGTGCGTGTCATCGTCGGACTTGATACGATATAATGCTAGTTTTTGGAGATACTATCATCTCATCTTACTTTTGGAGCTGTCACATTATTTACGTTACAGAAACAATGGTAATAAAATTATGTATTTATTGGATGTCATTATGCATTTAGTTTTATTATTGAGATCCATTAACACTATTATTAGACGCCTCCAGCTACTAGCAAAAGGCTTACGAACCATGGTAACTGTATTCGTCGAACTCGCCAAAAATTTTAACCAATACAACAGCCCGCTGAGTTTCTTGCCGAATCTTCACAGCGGGTTGCGATTCCGATCTGGCTTTTTTTAATGCTTTTTTAGGCAGACGAGCATATGGCCCACATGATGGTGAGTGGTTACAAGGACTTCAATACTGCCAGGGGCAGAGCCTAGCCGCTACCACTAAGTACTCTCCACAAGCCTCGTTTGAAAAGGGGCATAGCGCTCGGGAAACACCGTGGAGGGCAGCTCATTCCAAAGCCGGATAGTACGTGGCAAAAAAGATCTCTGGAAACGCAGTGGCTCCAGGTAGTATGGATGAACTCTACTCCGGTGGCGGCCGGTGCGATGGTAAAAACGAGATGATGGAATCATCTCAAACAATTCTGAATTTTTAATTATATTGTTATAAAACATTTTTATATATAATTTTTAATAGATTTTATAAATTTAAATTGCTTTAATTTATCATTAATTTAGAATAATATGTAATCCTAGTCTAGTCGTCTAGTTGAACATTGTGCTCAGTTTGTTAATGTACTCGTAATCTTGACAAAATTTCTTGATTACGACTTATTACGTATTTTTCAATAATTAAAAATATTATTTTTCGTAGAACAGCTTTTTTAATGAACTACTTCTATGTTTATTTATTTCCAATTTTAAAATTAATGTCTAAAACTAATGTTTCTAATTTCTAAAATTAATGCCTTTTCATTTAATTGATTTCATAATTAAATCTAAATAGTTTGTAGCGTGCAACACTCGGTCGCATTCGGGCGTCATCGGATGCGATCGGAGTTCCCGAACGCGCAGGTGTCCCGTGACGTCAGGCTTTGAGATTCGCGCGCGTCGATTTAAGTTGATTGTAAAACGTATTATAATTTTAGTTTTAATTTGTGCCTTTTAGTGCCTAGCGACTTGTTTACTCTTTTTACTTTATAATAGAACATTGTACACATATTATATTATTAAATTGTTGAATTGGTGTGTTTGACTTTTATGTGTTCGGAGCTTAATATCCCGAGAGTACAAATAACAAACTACAAGTTAAATCTAAAATCAGTAAAGAGCGCTTAACATTCTTACTGAATACAAAAGTAAATCCGCACTCAGACTATATATACTTTTATCTCGAATCCGTAATTGGTGTCGTAAATTCTCGGGTAAAATCAACTGCAGAGTCACTCAGGTGAAACATTACGTCCATTAACCGAACGAGATCTCACAGAATTAGGCCGATCGAACGGTCTTCGAGACGAATTATCCGGTGCCTCAGCTTCCTGCTTCCCCGACACTTGGATTCCGACAACAGAACAAAGTGTGGCTCTTAAAGAATTCCGCCGACATACTAAACTAAGACTGATGTAATTTGTACGCTCGAACTAAGTTACATTCTGTTCCGAATTAATGGTGCGATCGCGCCCAATGTTACTAACCAAATTTGTGGAGCTTCGTTTTTTAAGGTGTACACCGTCTGTGTTAGAGGAAGTCCGTTATTGTGGAGACAGGGGAAAAGTTGGCAGAATCTGATCATGTTCCGAATAATAAACAAGCCTGATGTTATAGATAAAGTTTTGCGTATGCCAAAGTAACGGAATCAATTTACAAACAGTATTTTTCTGATAGTATAAAACTAAAATTGAATATGAGAAGAGTTCAAACGAGAGATATATTTAAAGACAGTGAATAAATTTTATTAAAGTGAATATTGTAGTTTCACTAGGATATTCTAAGATTGATTGATTATAATGCATACTTTTGGTCGTTCTTTTGATCGACTTTAATTTTAGTAATTTAAAAGAAAATACTTAAGAAACAAAAAAATTGCCTGACTACATAATATTTATTATACATTTACATATAATATTTCCGAAGAACCTTATAAAATATGCATTATTTAAAAAAAAGGATTCATTTTTTTTTAAATCGACTATCATAAAAAATATATTTGCGTTTGTGGTTGGGGTTTTGTTTTAAAACAAGCTACCGATAGTTAGGGCTTCAAGATGAGAAATCTCAACACGATAGCTCGATGTTAAATATGACCACTTTCTGTACCGGGCCCTTGACCCGGCTGAATAAAAATGCTTCTTTAGGTGTTGTTCGAAATTTATCGCTATTCAACCGATGCACCGATAAAGTAGCAACGGAACAATGAAAGTCGAATCAATACGCCAAAAGGTGGGCTATCTCGAAGTTCAGGTCTAGGATATGTTATAATTTTTTTCTTTTCTGCCATCACGAGTTCATCACGATTGGTGGATATCAATCAATATTGCTCGACGCGCAGACCGATCTAACATAATGATATCAGGCTTATTCGAGGCAATAGTCTCCTCCGGGATTATAAATCAGTCGTAGTAGAGCGGTGATCATCTTCAAGTTTTTGGTAAAAAGGTACACCGGAATCGACAAAACTACATTTCTGAGCAATTTGACCATGTATAATCCTAACAATCCAATAATCCTAAAAAGCAAGTGGGTTTTGTCTATGCAAGTACTCATCATCGGCAAAACGAGAATAATCATAAACAAATTGTCTAATAGACTTTTCCGGACAATGACACTACACACATTATTATTATTGTCACTTTATCTACTTTAAAAACGTTGACTGTTATTAAAATTTGTTATTAATATTAGTATCTAAAAGATAATTAGTCTAGATCAAAGACGTGAAAAATGAACATTTTAATTGATAACCAAGAAAACGCGCAAATGGAATAACTTTCAATTGAACTTAAAAAGCATTCTCGGAGAAGTTTATCGTATCATTCATCGTTATTTATAAAACCATCTGGTCGGAGTTATTAAATCGTCGAAAAGAGCAATTATCTTCTTCTAAATCAGGTGAGAGCCGAGAATTTAACGTTCAAATAACAGTTTATATTCGAAATGGCGTTATTAAATTTCAAGGGATTTAGGGTCCGACGATCCGTAGGAAAAGGTTGGATGGATATTTCTGAATACAAAGCGAACAAGCTGTAAAAGATAAAACGTTCGGACGTTACTGGACGAAAATTTTAAATGTATTTTCTGTGATCCGTTTTCACATTCACTAGTGGAGCGGAAGATGAGCTAGTCACCCCTGTAGATTTATCAGTTCAAAGTTTCGGAACGGACATGCGGCCGAAGCGGTCTGTTGTTTTATTCCTAATTTTAGCGTCTTGCCAAAAAGGCTTAAAAATTCGTTTAACATATTTTGTTTCAATATAGATATTATTTATTATTCAATAGATAAATTTCTTGACTATCGCTATATTATCATGATTCGCGAGCTTCTACATTGTGTACTGTGCCTCATAGTACGCATCCGCACTAATACTGATGACATTTAGTAAGAAGCTGTGATTAATTATATCGGCACTAAACCACCAAACAGTTTCCATAACTTTTTCGGGGGCAAATTTTGGATCATTACCTAGATGCTGAAGCAGCAATTATTAAAATAATTTCATTTTTCATCAAGTGACAATGCGGTTTAAAATCCTTTCGTTTCTAAACCTGTTAAGCTACGCAAGGCATACCTAAATGAGTTCCTCGCGTTGGCGGTCGTTCAGATCGTGCGGCACCCACTTATCAAGTTTTTTTACCTTGCCCATTTAATGTAAATGGACCGATATTTATATATTTATATATTTTAATGCCAATTTGGAAAGCTGCTGCTAACTCAGCGGTAGATATAGTATTGTCAGCCTCCAATATCGCATTTAATTCGACGTTATCGACTATAGTTTTCGAATGGTCACTGGGTTCATTTTTTAGATCAAAATTTCCATATCGAAAGCATTCTAGCCAATAACGAGTCGTGCATTCGTTTCTAGTGTTCACTCCGTACACGTCATTAACGTTGTGCGCCGTTTGTGTGATATTGCTAACGCGACGCAGCTCGAAAATTCATTATTTCTAAAATGAAATTTATTTAAATTTAGATTTTTTTTATTGCCCATAGACATCTACAACGTAAATGGCGCCACTCACCTTTTTTTTTTTTTTTTTTTTTTTTTTTTTTTTTTTTTTTTTTTTTTTTTTTTTTTTTTTTTTTTTTTTTTTTTTTTTTTTTTTTTTTTTTTTTTTTTTTTTTTTTTTTTTTTTTTTTTTTTTTTTTT